>PVIW01001581.1:0-283414 GCA_004026585.1 Noctilio leporinus
GGGAGCAGTAGATTCCAGGTGGATCCATCTCCAGTCATTGGAAAGTGTAAGAAAGTTGAACATCTAAAGGAAAGCCCAGATGTCAATGCTTTCTGGGATGCTGCAAATTTTCCTACTCCCACCCAAGTGATTCCCTTTGCATATCAAGGGAGAGCACCCCTCCCAAAGCCAAAAATAAAATGCTTTGTTACTGAATTGAATTTTCTATAGCAGCGGGTGCCTACTTGCCTTCTGTTGGCATAGCTAAAAAGGACCATCAAGTGAAGAAACTCTGCCCTGATAAAAGATAATTCCACTGGCTTCCAGGCTTTGTTCTAGACAGAAAAAAGCAATTTTTAAGAGTCATCTTATTAAGAAATATATTTTGGACCTACTTACTCAGCCACCACACACAGTAGATTGCTGACCTTTCTCTGTCTGATTTAATGGCTCTTCCTGTGTTATAACTGTGATTTCATAATCTTTGAAATATAACTTATAATCAGAAAAACAATTAATCCAATTTTAAAATGGGCAGAGGACATTAGTAGACATTTCTCCAAAGAGAACATACAGATGGCCAACAGATATATGAAAAGATGCTCAAATCATCCTCAGGAAAATGTGATCAAAATCACCATGATGTATCACTTTACACCTGTCAGAATGGTTATTATAAAAACAAATAAACAAATAAAAAAAAACAAATGTTGTCAAGAAAGCTGAGAAAAGAGAACCCTTGTGAACTATGGGTGGGATTGTAAATTGGTTTGGCTACTGTGGAAAACAGTATGGAGTTCCCTCAAAAAATTAAAAATATAACTAATGTACAATCCAGCAATTCCACTTCTGGGTATTTATCTGAAGAAAGCAAAAATAACAATTCAAGATATATGCATCCCTATGTTCACTGCAGCATTGTGTACAAAAGCCAAAATATGAAAGCAACCAAAGTATTCATTGGTAGATGATCGGATAAGGAAGGTGCAGTACATATATAAAATGGAATATCACTCAGCCATGAAAAAGAATGAAATCTTGCCAATTGCAACAATGTGAATGGACCTAATGAATATTTTAGTAAGTGAAAATAGGTAGAGAAAGACAAATACCATATGATTTTACTTCCATGTGGACTCCATAAAACAAACAAAACAAAACAAAACAAAACAGAAGTAAACTGATGGTTGCCAGAGGGGAAGAGGCAAAGGGAAGGAGGTAAAGGGGGAAGGTGGTTAAGAAGTACAAACTTCTAGTTATAAAATAAGTCATGGGAACGTGAAGTATAACACAAGAGTCAATAATATTGTTAGAACTATGTATGATCCATGGATTGCTGAGAGAGGAAGTGGATACCTGCTTAGCTGGCCAGATCTACTAAATTAACCCTGGATATCATTGGCATGACAGATGTCACTGCCTGATCACTCCCACATCCTCTGATTGAATTTGAATTCTCTCTAATATCTGTCTTCCTTCTTCTCATGACGCTGAAGGAATGAAGATGCTAATCAGTTTTTAATTTCAGGTAGCACTAAACTTCTTTTCTGGCTTCTCTGTCTCTATTCCATCTACCTGATCTTGTCCTCTCTGTCCCCAGCTATCTTTCTTGCTAGAGCAATAACTCAAATGTGAGTTTTCCTTCTCACTGTGAGATTCAAAGGGGTTCCTCATGTGACTTTCAAAAACATAGTCCATACCCTGGCTGGTGGCACAGTGGATAAGGTGCCGGCCTGTGAACCCAAAGGTCACTGGTTCGATTCCCCAGCCAGGGCGCATAACCAGGTTGCAAGCCAGGTCTCCAGCCAGCTCTGTAGCTGGAGGCAGATGAAAGGCAACCATGAATTGATGTCTCTTTCCCTCTCTGTCTTTCTCCCTTCCCCTCTCTGAAAAAATAATAAATAAAATCTAAAAATAAATAAATTAAATTAAATTAAACAAAACAAAACAAAACAAAACAAAACAAAAAACATAGTCCAGCCCTAGCTGGTGCAGCTCAGTGGATTGAGTTCCAACCTGCGAACCAAAAGGTTGCTGGTTCAATTTCCAGTCAGGGCTCACACCAGCATTGCCGGCCAGATCCCTAGTTGGGGGTCAAGCAAGACTCATCTTTCCCACTCTTCCCCTCTCTCTACAGGTAAATAAATAAAATCTTTTTTAAAATAACCCAAAAATTCTTTGACAATTTTCCTAAAAAGAGGTGGGGGTTTATGTCCCCTCCCCTTGACTTTAGTATTTTTAACTAATGAGGCACAACATGGGCTCAGCAGATATATGACTATAGTCGTATGAGAGGACCCCCCTGGAAAAACTTCCCAGGAAGCATTCCCCAAAGTCCAATCCATAAACATTATGAGCAAGTTAAAGAGATGTTGTTTTATATCACCAATTTAGTTAACTTGTTATGCAGCAATAATAACTGGAAAACTCTTATGTCCACCATTAAAAAATTAGGAGTATCAGAGTATAATTTTTAAGAAATGACAAACAATTATAAAGGGAGCATATAGGAAAGATTCATCTAAGTCATTAAATGAAGGAACCAGCAGTTTAGTAAATAGCACTCAAAAAGCATAAGATTAGCCAAATAATATATATGTATAACCCATAGACACAGACAACAGTGAGGTGATGGCCAGAAGGAAGGGGTGGGGGCTCAGCGGAGGTGGGCAAAAGGGAGGAAATGAAAACATCTGTAATAGTGTAAACAATAAAAATAAAGTTAAAAAACCATGTGAGATATAAAATATTTATATGCACTAAAGAAAGAATGTTGGAATAAGACTGCTACACTAAATAAAAAACTGGTTAATGGCCTACAGAACAATGAAACCACAATCTTTGAAATTATTTTCCCTCTAAATAAAAATCAGTTGTATCTGTGCTTGAAAAAAAATATGATGATTTTTTACAGAGTCTTGGCCATAAATAATAATAAATAATGTGTCAAATAATAGAGAATTAAATAATCCCAGAGTAAGCCTATTAGACAATACTGCAGCATGATGTGGAAAGAACCCACAGACAATGCTTTGTCTACGTTATTGGCAATTGTTTTTTTTATTAAGACCTACAGTAGATTACACTTTTTTGTAAAGATCATTCTATAGTTGCAAACATCCAAGGCACAAATGGAGAAGTACTGAAGCTTTGTTCTCTGCAACAGACAGTGAGAAAGAGACATTAAGAGAAGGTGTTATTCTAGCACCTTCACACCACATCATGTTATCACCCACCTCCTCCTTGTGGCTGCCATTTAGCAAAATGTGTGGTTTTCAGATGTTACATGGGTTCAAGAGTTCATTGGGTAGTTTTCCTAAGGAAATAAGGGGACTCTTAATAATGAAGGTCATGTTGGGGGAATGTCCTGAATATCAGTTTTCAGACTCTGTTAAAACCTCTAGCGCCCTGGCTGGTGGCTCAGTGGATTGGCACCAGCCTGCGAACCCAAAGGGCATTGGGTCAATTCCCCAGTCAGGGCACATAACCAAGTTGCAAGCCAGGTCTCCAGCCAGGTCCTTAGCTGGAGGCAGGTGAAAAGCAAACATACATTGATGTTTCTCTCCCTTTCTTCCTTCCTCCCTGCCCTTTTCTCTGAAAATAATGAATAAAACCTTAAAAAAAACAAACAAAAAAAAACACCAAAAAAACCCTCTATCATAGTGTGAGACATTTCATTTAAGTGGCAGGTATTCGTGTGGAAAAACAGGATATGCCTTGGACTTTTTTCATGCCGCCGCTTTCTAGCTTAATTACTATCTGAGACCTGGTTTCCTGATCTGCAAAATGAGGCTAATAGTGCCTACTTTCCCAACTCAGAGTGAGCTTTAGAAATGGTACAGCTCTGTTCACAGTGAAAGATGGTTATTATTATTACCTATTTGAGGGTACAAATGGTGGAAACGGAGGAAATCCATTCTAGCCAACTGCTGCGTTAAATACAGCCGCACCCCAACTGGCTGGGCTGAAGTTTTTAGTGCAGCTGTCTACTACCCATGCTGTTGCTCAAGTGAACAGGCTGTTTTGACATCTACTTACGGGGGCAGCTTAGGAAATCCCCACTTCACTTTAGCAGTGACTCATAAAAGGGACTCAGAGAAATCAAACACGATCTCGGGGAGTCTCCTGAGCCTTTAACGTCCTGGACGTAGAAACACAAGGCCTGCAAAGAAGAGAGGGAGATCTGCTACAGGTTTTGGATTCATCACAAGTTGAATTAAACCCTGGCTCTGCCACTGCATGGCCATGTGACAGCAGGAAAGGTCCTTATTTTCTTTTTCAGTGTCTTCATCTATAAAGTGAAAACATTAATACTCAGTTCAGAGTTGGGAGATTAGAACCTGGTGAGGGAATAAAAATCAGAGTTTTTCATAGAACAAGTTAAGTATTCAAGAAAAACCCAAATCCCCATTAATAGTAAGCTGGATAATACTTGGTGATATATTCACATCATAGAATATGCTCAGCAGTGAAAGAAAGAAACTATCGCTACGTACACCAGAGTGGTTGAATCTTTGTGATATAATGAAGTATAAATGTGTGTACATATACATGTGTGTGTGTGTGCGCGTACGTGTGTGTGCGTGTGCACTATATATCTTAAAAGAAGGGAGTAAACATCACATGAGTTAGGAGATTTTGGAAAGTGTTTAATTTAGATGGGATAGCAGGAAAAGGAAAGAGAAGGAACACATGTGTAAGTGCCAGTCTTCTGGTTCTAATGTTTTGTGGCAAGTTCAACAATATTTTATTTTACTATCAGTAATGATTGGAGTTTACTCATTAGTAAATGGTGAGATCTAGCACGAACAATATATACACCTGCCTGTCTTGTCTCCTTGAGATTCTTTTTTTTTTTTTTTTTAAGATTTTATTTATTATTTCCAGAGAGAGGGGGAAGGGAGAGAGGGAGAGAAACATCAATGTATGGTTGCCTTTCACCTGCCTCCAGCTACAGACCTGGCTGGAGACCTGGCTTGCAACCTGGTTATGTTGCCCTGGCTGGGAATCAAACCTGCGACCTTTGGGTTCGCAGGCTGGCACCTTATCCACTATGTCACCAGTCAGAGCATCCTTGAGATTCTTCTTCTGGAAATGTTTTTTAAAAAAATGTCTTCTTCACACTATATATGGTGCATTGTCCCACATATCTTTAATTAAAGCTAAAATTATTAGTATAGCTATGCTTAATAGTTTCCATCTTTGGGTACTGTGTTACTTATACAGTAGTTGAATTCTCTTCTCTATAATCAGTCCTTTCAAAGTTCTATTTCTCATTCACATTCATAATATAATGAGGGGGAAATGCAATATAATATTCAACTAATTGATAAAATGCTCTACTGCAGATAAAATAAAATAAAGACCTCAGAGCCTACATGTTGGCCTTTCACAGTCTTGCACCAAACTCAAATTTGTCTCTCAATGCACCTTCATTCCAGTCAAACCAGAAGTCTTGCTTTCCTTCCAAACACAACATAGCTGTATGCATCTCTATGCCATACCCTTCTGGAATGCCTTTACCACTAACCTTTTATTTTTCTCTCTCTCTCTCAAAAATTTTTGCTCTTTTTCCAGAACCACACTTAAATGTCACTTCTGTGAAGTTTTCCTGAACATACCCACCAGAGCTAATGCTACCTCTTGTACTCCTCTGTATTGTTTGAAAAATACCATAATGTCAGCCCTTAACAGATATTATTGTAATGACTTCTTCACACGTGGTTTTCTGACACTCATGCGAAGAGAGTAGATCTACTTCACCTCAGCAGGTTGATGAACTTTACAGACAGGTAGATAAAAACTTGTGAGTGATTGACTGAGAGATTGTTACTTCCTGCATCCTCTTCTCATCGCTGGTTCTTTGATTCTGAGGTCACACTGGCTGGGAATACTAGAGATCAAATGTCCAGATACTGGGGTTTCTTGGAGAAGGGGGTTTTCTGTGGAGCCTGATAGGTCAGAAATATGTTAAAGGGGGTATGTTCTTTGCTGATTTCACCAGTCCCTAGTTATCTTCCTTGATCGGCACCCAGAAAACCTATCCCCATCCTAGTAACAGAGCTCCCATGACTCCCAATAAGGTAGAAGAGGATTGCACTCTCATGAGAGAGTTTCACAGGAAACACACAAACAAGCATTGTAGACACAACTCTGGGTGGCCTGGGAACAATGTCCATTGGGGAAAAGTTGTAAGACATTTTTATGTTACTACTATTTGCTGAAATACATCCCCTCTTCTGAAAGTTGATGGAAAGGAATTCTGCATAATTGAAATCAAATTGCTATAATCTAAGTGAGATCACTTAGATAAGCAACCCCATCGGAACCCTTGTTAAATGATATGATTTACTTCTCAGGGCTAAGCATATACATGTGCAAGTACTATGAACAAGCAAGAAAAAATAGAATGATGTAGTGACTAGGAACTGAATTGGACATTAGACTGGAGCTGAAACCCATGTTTCATATACCTAACTAAATATCCTTGGACAAGTTACTTATTTTCTTGTTCATTTAGTTCATCATTGATGAAATGGCATAAAATAACATTTAGCTCATAGGATTATTATAAGATTAAACTAGGCATAAAAACATTCAGCACATTAGAAGTATTCAATAAATGGTAGCAATTGCTATTATTAAACTACTTTCTGCAAGAAAAAAAAGATAAGGGGTGGGCAATGTTACCTGTCTTCTAGGAGAGTTATATGATGAAGCATTTAGTAAAAATATTTAGAATAATGTTTCACAAAGAAGAGACCTTAAAAATATGAAAGTTGATAAAAATATGAAAATAACTTTTACAGAGTGTAGCCAGAGACAGTCTTTTAACAATCTTGGAAAGGTAGGAATCACTTTACTAGGAGAAAATAAATATATGTAATATATGTACATACTCTAAAACTCTAATAAAATTATAATGATATCCCTCTGATAAATAAATGATTTTATTTATTATTTTCAGAGAGAAGGGCAGGGAGGGAGAAAGAAAGTGAGAGAAGCATCAAGTATGGTTGTCCTTCACCTGCCTCCAGCTAAGGACCTGGCTGGAGACCTGGCTTACGACCTAGTTATGTGCCCTGGCTGGGATGGTTTATATATATATTTTTAATGTAGTATTTGGATTCCCAGGTTTAAAATCCCTGACCTAAATAAAGGTATAAAATATAGGTTAGAGGAAATAAGAATTACTGGTGTTTTTCTTTCTTGGTCTTAAAATGAGTGAATCTATTATTCACTTAAAAAAAAAAAAACTCTTGTTAAACAAGGCAGGAAGTAATAAGTGTAAATTAATACACTCTCCTGGGGGGAGAAACAGGAAACAATAGCAACTTTTTCATCTTTCCTCTTCAAAGTTGGAGTGGTTTAGTCTCTGCCCTCTTTGAACATGCTATAGCGTCTAATTCCCCTTTGGCCTTTCTTTTGATTGAAGCTAATGGAATTGTTTCCCCCTTATGTCCTCATTTTCCATTCCTCAACCTGTCTGGACTTCTGCCTCCAAAGGTTAACACTGCTATGAAGTAATGTAAATTAATCATTACTATTTAGACAGATTTATTCAGAGTTCTCTCCCCACAGATGTCTATAAGCATGGTGAATCTGACATCTAAGATTGCCCAGTGGGGTTGGATATCATATTTAGAGTGTCTAAGCCCACAATTAAAAAATAAAATACTCTGAGAAACCTCACAACTTTAGGTTTAATTGGAATGAGAATGTGTTTCAAATAACTGCCCCACTAGGTTAGGAAATTCTTCTAAATCAGTATTGCTAAGCATTGGTCTGGCTATACATAGAGATGAGCTTTGGTGAACTTAGTTCAAACAATTTACCTTAGTTGGAGGCATTAAAATTGGAGGAACAGAGCATGAAAATGTTTACCCAACATTTCTGGGTTGGATAAAGTGTGCAAATTCACAGAATCACAAGCTCTAAGGTTTGCAAGGGTGTCTAAAGGACAGCACTATTTCTCACTGAGCTTCCTTGTGAGCAACTTCTCAACAAAGGCCCAAGTAACTACTGCCAATCAGTTGGAAATGCCATAGGAAGAGAAACCCCTTTGCTATTCCTGGTACTCTAGGGAATGCATTTGAGTAGTATCCTTGTCACTCTCTCCACACTTGAGTTCTTCTTGTGAAGGGGACTTATTCCACTTTGGGGACTGTAGAACTATTTTCTGTCCAAGAGTCAAAATCTGTCTACCCCACTGGAACAAATTTTCATCCCTGAGGGAAAAACAGGTCTAATCCTTCTGCCACTTGACATTCAGCAAACTGTTTAATTGATTGCTTTATTTACTATTTCTTGAGCAATCATTCTATCCTAGGCACTGTGCCAGACACAGGGGTATTGTGGTGAACAGGTGGGATCCTGGTTCCCACGGAACTTGTATCTCAACACAGGTGAGATTTGATGATGACTGGGGTTCTTCTGGTCTTCAGGCTAACCACTCACGATTTTGCAAACGTGTGTGTGCTGTTCCTTCATCATCCTGCCTGGCCTCTTCTGAATTTGCTCTAATTTTTCTAGGACCCTTTCAAAGGGTAAGACCTGATGTAAAGACCAGGAAAAAGACAGGGGAGAGCCAGGTTTGTCTCTGCTATCCTAGATTAATTACTTTTCCTTGTGAGACTCTGAAGTCCTCACCATTATCAGCCTTTCATTTGCCCCCAACTGCTCCATGGTGTCAGCGATGAGGGCAACTCCTTGACAACCTGAATGCTCTGAAATGGGTATCAGTTTCACTCTGATCTGAGGCACTTCTGTTGTAAGGTTACTTATGAATTGAGGCCATGGACTTTGGGATCAAAGAAATCTAGGTTGAAGTCTTAGTAACTCAAGCAAGCTGAGCCAACTTTATAAACACGTGACCTCTGCAGTTATGGGGGGAGGGCAACAGTGGATACAGGAAAGGGAGTGGTGGTGGAGGGGGGTGCCTATGCTCAGGAGGACCCTGAACTTGCTTTAATACTCTGTTGTCATCATCTGGAAATCTTTAATAATTTCTCAACCTGGGCCCCTGCAATTTTATCTAACACTAGTCCTTGCAACTTATGTAGCTGGTCCAGTAAGCAAGTTATTTAATTTCTCTGAGCTTTAATGTCATCATCTAAAACACAGGGTTGAAGATGGTACATGCTCCACACGTTCCTGTGAGCTTTAGATGAGACAATGTGTGTATCACCTCTATCCCATAGCAAGCACCTCCCTTTCAACTGACCTAAGTTCTTGGTACTTCTTCCATGTGCCATTAATTACCCTTTTCTGCACCTGTTCTATTACCATAGCTCAATACATATATGAAAAAGAGGAGTTAGCTTTTTAATTTTTTCTCTACCAGGCATCTGATTTCTTTGGTTGCGTGTGACAAATGCTGTTTCTGAGTAACTTAAATTCCAAATGAGATATAAGAGAATAACATGGCCTCAAAACAAACAAAAATGATAGTATGGTTGGAGGTAGAAGAGTTCTGGCAAGGGTAGAATATATGAACTCCTACCATTTTCAGTCTCTCTGTCACTCTACTGAAGATTAAAATTCCAGAGTGCATATTCATGACCTCACTTGGTTCACATACTCACCCCCAGATCAGGGAAGGACAGGGCATCTGATTGCAGATCCATAGTTTTGGGGTGGAGTGGATTCTTCAAAAGAAAACTGAGGTGCTAGCAGGAAAGGGAGATATGTTCAGGAGAATAAATACATAACAACAAATTTTCTTCACATTCTCTGGAGAAAGACTCTGTTTGGTACCTGGCACTCTCCTAGGGGTGTCTGTGGAATGCTTAGCACTCTGTTGGTATTTGCTAAATAAGTGAGCAATTGAGTAACTTTAATTATTACACAACTCTTGGAGGTAGGTAATATTTGTTCCATTTTACAGAAGAAGAAAGTAAAGATCTGAGAGCTTACAAGGTTTGCTCAACATCGTACAACCAGTCAGTGACAGAGCTACGGTTAAAACCTGGTCCTCTCTGATTCCAAAGTTGATTTTTGTGCTGCTACAAGCTGCCATCTTTCTTTGACGTGAATGTGAAACACTGTTCCAAACCTCAATGCCTCTCCAAAATATAGGTCTTGATGCGTTATTGCTCAATGATGGATTCTAGAAAGTTCATTTGGGCTGGGAGAAATCTATTTTGTGATTCTCCTCTTGTTTCAGAAAGGAAGTGATGCAAACTGTGTGACCTCGGGGTAAGGAAGGTCTCTCAGTCTCTTCAACCCTGAAAGGGCATGATGATGTTATCTCCTATTAGTTTATTGTGAGATTAGTTGAGAGGATGTTTGTAAAGGCTTCAGCACTGTTCTTATCCACAGAAATGACACCTTATTTGTAATCTAAAAAAAGAAAAAAGAAAAAAAAGAGAGAGAGAGAGAAAGAGGAAGAAAGTGTGTGTGTGGGAAGGCATCGGGTTTCACTATCACATTTCATCAAAGTTAGGACTTCACCAGCTGTACTGTTCATTTGCATACCTCTTAGAAAAAGCATTGCTAGTTAAGCTAGAACACAATACTTTCCCATTACTTGAAGCTTTTAAAAATTTTATGAATACTAAAACACTTTGTAGACATAGTTAGAAAATGATTTAGGTATATTTAAAATCAAAATCTCTTTTAGGCTTACATAGATATATGTGGTCTGTCCAGGAAAAGTCCAGCCATTGTTAATGTAACAAGAATAGTTTGCACTACATCAATATAACTTGGCAGTCCAGGAGAGTGGACTAGCATGTGTATGCATGAACAATGACAAGTTCACTGTACTAATCAGTGGGGACGGTAAACCCCATTGAGTGAGCTGTATGGCCATCGCATTAAAAATGGTTGAGTGAGCAGAGCAGCAAGTTAACATCAAATTTTGTGTTGAGCTTGAACATTCCTCTGTGGAAAGTATTTGGGTAATTCAGAAGGCCACAGCTATGGGCAACTGGTGATTTGCAGCTTCATCACAACAATTCATCCACTCAGGTATCATGTTCCATGCAGAGATCTTGGGCAAAAGATCAAATCACCCCCTCCTACAGCTACCCAGATTTGGTGCCCTGTGACTTTTGGTTTCCCAAAATGGAAATCACCTTTGAAAGGGAAGAGATGATATTTAGTTAGTTGATGATACTCAGCAAAATATAATGGGGCAGCTGACGGAGAATGGGAGAACTGCATGAGACCTCAAGGTGCCTACTTTGAAGGGGACTTGAGGCATCATTGTCCTATGTACAATATTTCTTGTATCTTGCATTTTCTTCAATAGGTGTCTTTATTTTTCACAGCATATGTCTGAGTACCTTCTGGATAGATCTTGCATGTATTTTTTAATCACAAATTATGCTTGTGTATGAGTAAAAAGGAAAATGTAAGCAAAATACAGTTTTTTTATGATCTGTTCAACTACTTATAGAGAAGTCTGAGGAAAGAACAAAGCCAGGATATTCTGCAAAAAGAGCCCCTTTTGAATTTCTGTGGCTCAGTTGAAACCATCTCAGGATCAGGGATGGTAGAGAAGCTGGGAGGAGCTTGGGACCAGCGGGGAGAGAGAGGAAGAAGAAAAGCAGCTGTCATTAGTCATCATCTACTTTGCAAGTCCTTTAGCAGGTGATTTATTTTATACATTAACTTATTTGGCCCTCACAAAACCTGTTTGTATAGTTATTTCTGTTTTCCAGGTGGGGAAACTGAGATTTAGTTCCTTGTCCATTATTAAGTTGTAGACCCAGTATTAGAACTAGGTTTATGACTCCACACTTCTACTAAAGCAGACTGTCTTCTTGGGATATACTTACTACATTGATTGGTTAATACATTACTAAGGCTCCACATTCAAAATGGTTCATCCCTTTTGAGACACTTTTTTTTTGAGTCAAATATTAATGTGTTTTTATACAAAACATTATCAATTGAGCCATCAAGAGAGTTGGGGAATGCAGCATTTCTTAAAAGAGTGCTACACTGTTGTCTTGGAAAGTTTCTGTCAAGCCACTAGTCCCAATTTGCAAATTTTTGCTGGTGCTGTTTCTTTAATTTTATTAGAAGGTACAAGTAGAAGTTTTCCAGACTACAACTAGAACTCATATTTGTTCCTTCAAAGGTACATAGGTAATTTGTTGACTAAGATATCAGTGACTGAGGTTGTCTAGTCATTTGCCCCAAAATAATAACTCAGTACCTCCAGACAGGCAATGCAACTACAGCAATGCTGGAGTTCGGCCATCTGGCACCAGAGATTGTGAGGCATGCCCTGTTTTCTGTAACGTTAAATGTTAAATAAAAATGGTCTTCTTAGAATACATGAAATAAGGCAGTAGGAAAGTTCAGGGAATTAGATGTTCTCATAGCTTTTGCTTTATTCCTTGCCTTTTCACAACTAGCTTGTCACTTTAGAAAACTTGCCAGCATTTGAAGACACCTTAGTACATGCTTGTTGAATTCTCTGACTTAACAGCTAAGAAAACTGAGGTTCAGAAAAGAATTGTGACCTATATCTTCCTAGGATGCTCTGACTACAACAACCCGACTTTAGCTCCTTTGCCCTAAGCGCTCTGTTCCATTATTTCAAGAGTACATACCATTGGCAATTCTGTGCTGTCCTATCACCAAAAGCTCCACAGTGTTCTCTAATTGCTCATTATCTCTTCTGGATATTTGCCATTGCTTTCATTCTTCTTGGCCTTTCAGTCCCAAATCAAATGTCCTCTCCTCCTGAATGCCTTTTTTCAGGAGCCTCTCTCACCCCTCTCCACCTCTGCCTCCTCAGGCAACTAATTGCTCCAGGTTTGGTTATTGCAACACTTAGTCCTGTTCCTCTCATGGAGCTCGTTATGCTGTTAGAGATGAATTTATTTGCTTTAAAACCTTTTTTTCTTAAGGAAAATTTCAAACAGACACAAAGTGAACAGAATGGTTTAATGAACCTCCATGTATCCATCATTGGCTTTAACTACTATCAACATCCTCTTATTCCCAATTCTTCACATCACCTCCCATCACTCTCAAAACCAACTCAATAATTTTTTCTTTAAAAATGTATTTATTTTAGAGAAGGATAGGGAGAGAGAAACACCAATTTGTTGTTCCACTTATTTATGCATTCATTGGTTGCTCCTTGTATCAGCCCTGACTGGAGAATGCACCTGAAACCTCGGCCTATAGGGACAATGCTTTAAACAACTGAGACACCCAGCCAGGGCTATTTTTTAATAATTTGCTTCATTTGATGTAAAATTTGCATGTACTGCAATGCATAATAACAAATGAATATGCTCATGTAATCCACACATCTATCAAGGTTTTGTACATTTCCATCATTCCAGGAAGTTTTCTCACAGCCTTTCAGAGTCAGGCTTCCTCTTAACTTCTACCCCTCCACCTTCCAGGCAAACTCAGGTAATGTTTTTCATCATGAATTATTTTGCAATGGGTTAGTTTAAGACTTCACATAAATGCAGTCATATAGTATGTGCTCTTTCATGACCATCTCCTTTCACTTGACATACTTTCTATGAAATTCATTTATGTCATCGCATGTATCAGTACTTTATCTCATCTTATGACTAATATTCTATTGTATGAATATACTACAGTTTGTTTATTCATCTCTTGTTAATAGACATTTGGGTTGTTTCCAGTTTGGTGCTATTAATAATAAAGCTTCTATTATTAACATTCATATTGAAATATTTTTTGTGAGTATATATTTTGACACAAAAATATATACTCATGTATATACTTCTTGCATTAATAACTAGGAGTGAATTACTGGATCATAGTGTAGATAAATACTTCTGTAGAAGGGTTTACCATTTTATATTCCTACCAAGAGTACTGATATGGTTTAGCTGCTCCACATTATTTCCAATGTTTGTTGTTTGTCCTTTTAATTTTAGCCATTCTAGACACTACATGGTGGTACCTCATTGTGGTTTTCTCTGATAAATGGTGATGTTGAACACCATTTCATGGGTTTATTGGCCATTTGTGTGTCTTCTTTAATGAATTTTAAAATATACCATTAAAAATTGGTATATTTATTATTGAATTGTAGTCATTCTTTATATATATATATATTTTCTGATATTCATTTCTCTCTACTCTGTGGTTATTTATTTGTTTGCTTAGTAGTATCTTTTGATAAATTTTATTTTATCAAACTTATATTTTGCATGCCATCCTCATCACTAGGCTGCTAATGGGTTTCTAGAGAAAAATAATGGAATTTTTTTTTTTTAATCTTAAGACCCCAGCCTCCAGCATAAAGCCTGTCTTATGAATATAACACTAACTTCTCTGGAGGAAGGCAGGAAGAAATATATATTTCCCTATCTCTCTACTGTCTTTTGGGGGGATCATCCTTGACTCTCACTATTCAATGCTTTTGGTTCAGGTGAGGCTCACCTCTTTCTAACTCAGACTTGGGGACGGGCACTTGACCAAAACTGAGTCAATCACAGTTTTTTCCAGCATTTCCACAAGAAATAAGAGCATGAAAAGACCCTCACCCTCTGCTCACCAGGACATTATAAGGCTAAAGCAATTGCTGGCCATCTTTGCTACCAAATGGATTGATACTACTTGACTATGAAGTCAATACAGGAATAAAATGAAAAAATGATCTTTACAAACAAAAAATTTAATTTCTTTCAGTAGTGGACCAGTTGTTAGATAAAATTGCTTTTAATAGAACTTGTAATATAAATTAGATAAGGTAGAGTTGTTCTGGTTAAAGATATGTGTATGGGTCCCCATATAGCCATGGCTGTCTCCTTCACTGCCACCAGTCCTGGGATCCCTATCCCTAGACAAATTGTTTCTGATGTCAAGAAGACTGAGGAAGAGTTAGAAGAAAAAGACTACAAGCATCTAGACAAGGTCCTGTCAGAGAGATTCAGAAACAGAGATGTTTCTGAAGATCTGATCTGCAGCCGGGGCCACTTTTGATTTCTCCGTCTTTGTGGCTCAAAAAAAATGTACACGTTTTCCAGGGCAGCCTTGTGATTGGGACAATTTCCTTCATGATCCTGGATCTTCCTGTCATCTTTGAGACTGAGAAGTTGCAAGTGGAGCCACAGCAGCTAGTGCCGCAGCAGCAGATGCTTCTAGGGCCTAACACAGGGCTGGCCGGAGGCCAGGCGCTCTACCTTCACTTCCTGGAAAGATCTAGATTGTTACTGCTCTAATGCAGCTGTCTTGGTGGGAGAAGTCTGAAAATTCTATCGTGTTTACACTGCTAGTTGTTTTTTTTTTTTTTTTTTTAACTTTGGCACAATGACCCATCTAAACTTGGCTGGGACAATGTGCCCCATGTTTATTCACAAAGGGACACCCTGCTTGCCACCGTGCCCTTCTGGCTACGCTGACTGACTGACTACTTCTGTTCTCACTCTGACATCAGAGTGACGGAGTGACGCAGCACAGAGGGTTACCCCAGCTCTGGCCACCCCGTGCCTCTTGCCTCTAGCTAACTGACTCCAGCCAGATCTCCTCACTATCTCCTTGTGGGGAAGGAACTGATGCCACTGGGAAAAATGTGTCTCTGACCATTAACGACTGTTTTGTTTTGACATGCGTGCCACATGAAATGCAAAATGCATCACAGCTGGAGTGCAAAAGCAGCCCCTGTGCATTTCTAGGAACGAGGGAGGGCTCCCAAGCAACTTGAACCACAGGATGGGCACTGCGGCGAGCAGAGCAGGTGCTTACTTCCTCTGCACGTTTTGGCTGTTAGACCTGTGTGTGTCTGAGAGAAAAAGAAAGTCAGTGCTCATTTTGGTATTTAAATATTAAAAATGATTCCAACTGGAGAAAGATGCCTTTTGTGTGCCTGTGTGTATATTTGTCTGTATGTGTCTGTGGATAAGTATGTTAATGTATGTGTGCATATATCTATGTGGTCTGTATGCCTGTGTGTGTGTGTGTGTCTATATGTGTGACGTATTAGTGAATATAAGACTTTTTGCATATGCATGTGTATGTGTGTGTGAGTGTGCATGTATTTGTGTAGTTTGAATGTGTAGCTATATCTCCGTGTGACTGTATTTGTGCTGCATGTACATTTCTGTGCATTATTTTGTGGTTTAGTTTGTGTGTCTGTTTATGTGTGGTATATGATATGAGTTTGTATGTGTATGCATGTGTCTGTGTTGAGTGTAGTATGTGTATATGTCTACATGTGTGTTTGTATCATTATGTGTATGTACATGAGCTAGTATATATGAGACTGTGGGTGTGTTTGTATGACTCCATGTGTATATGTGTTTAGGGAAAGGATAAAGCTACCACTATGCTACTCCATACTTTGTGCAGATTAGGAAAAGTTGCCCTGGTGGGGCAGGAGTAATTTCAGAGGTACAGTTTGGGCAGCAAAGTAGGGATTGGATTTTAGCCCCTGTTGGCCCCCTCCACCTGGTACTTTGGAGAAAAAGACAAGTTGACAGGAGTGGATGGCAACTTGGAAGGCCTGCAGGTCCATTTAGCCTCTCCCTTGCTGTACAGGCACCTCCGCAAAAGGTCTAGTCTGAAAACTACCTTAACCAATGTCCTCTAACGGTTTCCAAATGACATTTTTCTACTGAAGTTCATGGCACAGTTTCTCCACCCGAAGGCCAGGCCTGGGGCAGGCTCCACGGGTTTGACCAGGCCTTTCCAGCAGGCCATCTGTCCCCCCTTCCTTCGGCCTTGTCACCTCATGGCCCCGGACTCTGCTTCCACCTGTTGCCTGGTTACAGGAGAATGCTTGTTGGGGTTTAAGGTTGCACATTGTTGTCATGGCTTTCCACATAGTTTGCACTTTTATTAAAATGACTCATGGCCGAGAGGCTGTGGAGTTATGACTGGGTGGTGGTAGCGAAGAAAGTTATTGATGGCGTCACACTAGGTTAGATGGTTAAGTGAGGTCTTGGAACTGGGGAGTGGGTGAGCAGCTTCTGGAGGAGAAAACAGGTGCTATCAGCGGAAACCAGCACGATGATTAGTTTTTTGCAACCATCTGAGACCTTTATAACCAACATGAGCCTCTCTGCCCACTTTAAGTTCTTAGCAGAAACTCCTTCTTCAGCAGTTTGGCATGCAGTGTCTTGTGACAGATGGCCTAGGGCACGATGCTCCACCATCGGGAGCTTCTGTTTCTTCAGCAATAACCCCTCTGCCCTGATGTGAGGTGGTTGGGGGCTATCACGGAGACACTGCATGTGAGGCGCCGAGTGCAATGCTGAGTGTCAGGGCAGACTTTTCTTTCCCTTTGCCCTCTATCCCCCCCTGTTCTTCTCACCGATCTTGGGGTGTCCACAACACTTTCATCTGTGCCTTTGGTATAGCATGTAGCTCTGACTTAGCGCTTAGCAAATACTCAGTATTCAGCTCAGTAAAGAGATGAAGGCAGGCAGGGAAGTAAAAAATAGCGGGTAAGTAGTAAAGTAAACTAGAACATTTTCTCATCTTCGGAAATGAGCCGCTGGCATTCTTTAGAGATAAGGGTTAAGCAAATATATTATTTTGTGTAAAAAATATGGCTCTAGGTACAGGTTAGGGTGGCACAGCTGAGTGGGCCCTTCTCGTCAGCATTTTCCCCTTCCCGACCATGTGTTGGGTGTCCAGTGAACTAGTTACTTTCCTCCTGAGATGACAGTGTGAATTTGGAAGACTTAGCATGTACATGCCGTGGCACCTGTTCCTTCCAGAAGATCAAGTTCAGGGAGACTTAAAGGAGTCTGAGTTGAGAAAGGAAGAAAGGAACAGATACAGGAGAAAAGTTTGATTAATAGCAAGATACCCAGTGGGCATCTAAGGGCTGTCACCACCACAACTATATACCTACTGATTATATGCCTGCTCTTACAGAGCACTGTGTTGGTGGCTGAGATTGTAAAATAGAAGGCATATTTCTTGCTCCCCCAGAAGCATCCAATATAGGGAATAGAATTGGGTAGAAGACTAAGAAGTATGAGCACTATCTATTCAGCGCTGGCACAAATGTTTTAAGATGTATCTTAAGAAATAAATATTATTCTCCAAGGAAGCAGAAGTGCAGAGAGGGTAAGAAACTTTCTCCAGGTTGCCCAGAAAACACATAGAACTGGGAGGACAAGACAGGTTTACCTGGCTCTCATGGCCTTGTGCTGCTAACAGGACTATGAGCACCAGGGCAAGCATGTCAAAGAGAGGTTAACTTTACAAGGTTTCCTAGGTTCAGTGCCATATGAGTAACTGAGAATGGTTGTTGCAGCAGCCTGGAAGAAAAGGGATGTCTGGAAGCCTCAGATAGAAGGGGGAGCTTTCTAGGGGGAGTAGGTCCTCAAATAGATACTGAAGGCAGAATATGAATCCAAAAAGAGAAAAATGGAAGGAGAGGTTTTTCAGGTGGAAAGTCAAATTATGAGCAAAGGTGGGAGGTGGGAAAATTCTCACCTTCTGGGCTTGGGTTATACAGTGTGGAATATTGGAGAAAGCACATCCTGCTCCAAATGTACTAATAGTGCAGCCATTGGCCAGTTATGTAATCTCCCTAAGCTTCAGTTTCCTTGCTGTGCAATGATTGTGATAATAGCCACCTCACAGGATTGTTGAAGACCTAAGACAATGCATTCAAAGTATGGTCTCCCCAAAATCACCAATCTAAGGTAGACCTCAATCTAAATCATGTAGTATCCTATCTCCTCTATCACAGAATTTTATTTCCCTTCCTGCTTGCAATTGAATCAATTGTATATCTGTGTGCATATTTATTGCATATCTATTTCATGACTACATATTCCATGAGGACAGGGTCAATTCTGTTCTCAACACCACCTTTTTAGTGTCTAGAACAGTAGGCACTCAATAAGTCTTTGTTAAGTGAATGAAAACATAAATGTACAAATGAATAAATAACCCATGAATAAATGAAAACTATGTCTATTTCTGTGCCGTGACTCCAAGAATCTCAGGGAAATGATGTCTTCTCTCTGGTGAGAGGGCAGGCTGCTAAAGCAGGAGTAGGAAAGGCCTTCAGAGAATGTAGTTAGAGAATCCCAGGGCCTCCACAGGTCATCAGAGAGAGAGAGTATCAGGTCTCCTGTCTGCCGCCTGTTGTTGCATGTAACTGTCTCTGAGCAGGAAGAAAATGACACAAACCTGCAGTTCAGTTGGTTCCAGGGTTTCACAACCTAGCTCCTTCTGTCTTGCTTAAGTCTGATGTGCTGCTTTATCATGTGACTAGTGATGTGCTAGGAGGAAAATGGCTCTGCATGATCCCAGGCTGCCTGGCAGTAATCCTGAGTGAATGTCTAGACTTCCCAATGATAGAGTCTTCTAATAGAGTGCAACACAATAACCATTTTTTTTTTTTTTTTTTTTTGCAGAGTAGGGAGGAAAGTAGGGGAGAACAGATACACTAATAATTACTAGGCATTTGATGCATGCCATTCTGTGAGTTCCATGACAGAGGTGAGCACAGAGGCCACAGCCCCTAGGTGAGGCACTGTAAATATTGTTAGGTAACATTTATAGCTTTCAGAAATAAGATTACACATGTAATCTTATCTGAGTCTCCCTGTAGCCATAAAAAAATGAGAAAGTATACATAATATTTGCATTGTTATTTGTTTCTAATATTATAAGGAAAGTGAGGCAACTGGGGTGGGTGGGGGGTGGATGTAGGGCTAGTTTCAGTTGCAGATATGAACTCACTGCCCAGACCTCATGACTATCAGTTTAGGGATCTTCCTCTCAGACTGCACTGTCATGCACTGGTCTTTATATTGGTAGACAGTGTGAGCATGCCTGCATTGTCACAATCCCTCTGCCTTCTATAATGTATTTCCAATGCAGTCTTGTGATGGAATATCATAACAATATATCAAGGTTGGCAAGCTAAGGCCTAGGGGCACATGGCATGCTTTTGTAAATAAAGTTTTATTGAAACATAGACATATTGATTTTCTTTTATTTGCGGTTAATTTTTGCATTACGAAAGCAGAGTTGAATAGTTGTGACAGAAATTATATGATTCACAAAATCTTACACATTTACTATTTGGTTCTTTACAAAACGAAAGTTTGCTACCTTTAGAATAAATAAATGGAACGGTTCATTCATAATACACAGTGGGTTTTAATTGAAAAAGGAAATGAGAATGGCCTCAGAATCTCACCTTTGTCACTTATCTGGATGACCTTGAACCAGTTGTTTATATTCTCTGGTCCTGTTTCTGCATCAATCACCTTGTAGAGTTGCTGTAGGATTTCCACAAGGCAAGGTATATGTATTATGATAAAGTTTGGCCCCATATGACAGAAAACACAAATTAAAAGGGTCTCGCACAAGACAGAAGACTATTTCTTTTATACGGAAGTCACTTGTGAGTGTTGGTCTCATGTTGTGAGAAACCCAAACCCTTCCACCTTGTTGCTTTACTGGGTGTACCTTTCAGTTTTGAGGTCCGCCCATGGTCCAATATGGCTGCTGGCATTCTGGCCACTGTGCTGTTGATAAAACGGTAGTATGATAATTAGAGAAAATACACAAAAAATCAAATATAAAGTGCCTAGAAACAGAGACATCCATAAGGACCAGGCAGCAAGTTGGCATTTATTTAAATCTAGCCAAGATGAGACCTCTTGCCATAGTTCATGACGCAAACAGCTTATTTCATTTCTTTCATTTCTGGGGTACACTGAGGATGAGATGGGGAAACCATGTTTTACTGTATTGACTGTCTAACACTTTATAAAGCATTTCCATATTTATTATTTCATTTGTGCTTCACAATACTCTGGAAAGGTAAGATGAGGAGGTCTTAATATTATTATTTCTACTGTACACTGTTCACACAGATGCTAAGTAACCGGATTCCAGTACTTCCCATCTTCCCAAAGATGGTTAGAGCTTCAGATATTTGTTGGATATGAAAGGCAAATAATCATTGCGTATAAGAAAGAAAATGATCCCAAACCAGGACCCCTAGTACATGCAGCTAATCATCTGGCTCTGCTTCACTGAGTCAGGACCCTCATCAGAAAGACAAAGATAGGTGTATCTGTTGTGAAGATAGCAGACAGTGACTATAATGCACCCGGCACATCCGACAGGTCATTAAAATAGCTGTTATTAACTAAGTGTACTTCTCCTATCTGGCGTGTCCTTGTAAAGACATTTCCTTTCACTGGGCACCACTTACCTATCCTCTGAAAACAAGGGCTTGTACTCAGGGATTTGTGAAACTATCTTCCTTATCTTGAGACTCATCAACCTGGGAACCTGCTTTTTAAAAGGAAACAGCTCAGCTAGGAGCTCAGGTTGGAATTCTCAGGTTAGCCAATCAGATTGCACACCCAGCTAGCTGTGTGTCTCAGTACAGGCTAAATAGGTTTCTGACTCTGCATCTGTAAGATAGTGACAAAATAGAATCTAATTTATTGGAAAGGCAAGGATTATGAGGATAAAATTGGGTGGGTGTGTCCAGGACCCATAGACTGTAGCTTCTTCAAAGTCAGGGACCCATTTGCTTTGTAGATTGAGACAGTGAGGCCACGTTAGCAGGTTGGGCCGCAGGATGAGTAAATTCATGTAAAGTATCAGGAACAAGACCTGGTGCAAAGTAAGCATTCAATAAACTATTCTTCTTATTATTATTACTATTTTTTTTCTTTCAAAGATTCAATTCACTATCCTTAGAGACAGGGGAACGGAGGGAAGCAAAGAGGGAGACATCAATGTACGGTTGCCTTTCATCTGCCTCCAGCTACAGACCTGGCTTGCAACCTGGTTATGTGCCCTGGCTGGGAATCGAACCAGCAATCTTTGGGTTCGCAGGCTGGGGCCTTATCCACTGTGCCACCAGCCAGGGCTTATTATTGCTATTTTTATTATTTACAGCGCCTACAACTGTCTTGATGTTCAACAAATGGTGAAGTGGTTTTAAGATACGCATTTGCCACCCACGCCCGTGAGCGGCGGCAGACAGTTTGCGTTTGTGAGCAGCGGCAGAGAGTTTGCGTTTGCGTAGGTTAAGTACAGCGACAAGACCACCGAGAGCGGGAAGTTCTCAGCTGGAGCAGAAAAAGCGCCCTCCTTGCCTTTAAAAGTACAGTTGGTCGGGAGTTGCCCAAACTAGGTTGTGCTCTGCTCCACCTACTAGTTGGACAGCGCCCAAGGCAGTGGCCGACTGGCACCGGCCAATCCCCGGCCGGGTTCAAAGGACCAATCCGGGAGCACTTTACAAGGGCCGCGGCCGCCCGGGGGCGGGGTTTGGTGCGGGGCGGGGCCTCGGCCGCCAGCTGGGACCGCCCGGTCCCGTCACGGTTGGGGCTCGGGGCTGCAACCTGCAGAGCCCGCTAGCTGAAATGTAATTTCAGATTGGACAAGTAAGTGACCCTCCTCTCATTCCCACGTGTGCACCAGGGGCTTTTGCAGAAGCGCTGCGCGCACGGTAGCCAATCGGATTGCGCACCCAGCCCAAGACTGCCTCCGGTTTTCTGCGTCCCCCGCCCCCCTCTTCCTGTTTGTGGTCTGCTGATTAAGCCTCATTCCAGCCGGGCCTTGGTCCCCGAGACATAATTGAGTCCCCAGTGTCCTCTCCTGGGGAGGCGTCCGGCCGCTCTACGGGAGGGTCGGCCTTTACTGCATCACAAGGCTGCCTGTGAGATACCTGGAATCTGAGGTTATTTGCCATCACTGTCCAGTTAACTATGTTCACTTTCTCTGCCCCCTTCACCCCCACCTTCCTGCATTTTAGGACATTTTCCCAGTCATTTTTGAGCCTTTGAATTCAAATCTGGCTACCTAAGGTTTTTTAAGGTCTTTGCTGCTTGTAACTTTAAACGCGTTGAGCAGCTTGTGAGAATGTTTGGGGTGCAGTTTCAATGGTATAATGCTATTTGATTACAGTTATCCTGGGTAAGAAAGTCCAGGGGGAGTCCTTCCATTTTTATAAATTTCCCGTCTTGTAAGGGATCCACAAGATGCAAAAACGGTGAATTTCCTTAATCATTGGCTACTTTCTGCTAAAGCACATCTCCTGTCTTTACTAATACTGTCCCAAAATTAGAGTATCAGTCAATATCAAGAAGAACCATCATTTGGTTAATTTTTAAAATAGGAGTTCTGGAGGGAGGGAGCGATTATGCTTTTGAATTGCAAATTTTCTCTTAGTATGTGGCTGTTATTTAGATGGTAGAGTTTTTGCTTGTTTTCCCTTACATTCCCAATGGCCAGCATGTGTATCCTGATTTTTTACTTTTGAAGTTGCACTCTGGGTTTTCCAGCCTTAGGACTTGCCTCCTAGTCTTCTGGGAGTCTCCTGTTAATGAGGTTGTCTTCTTGGCTCTTGACCTGATGGCCACTGGCCTGGCTCTGGGAGAGACCAGTTGAGGAAAACCTTTTCCTAGTAGGAGCTCCGAGAACTGTTAATAAGGATGATTTGGGGAAACAGACCAGAGTGGTGAGAAGGGCCTGGAGACTGATTTGAGGGGTAAAAGGTTGGGAGCCTCTGCAGTTGGATCTGGATGTCAAAACATGTGTACTGGGAGAAGAGAGTAACTCAGAGGGTGGATATCTGTGTCTTTATAGATTAAATTAAGTTTACTGGGAGGAGACTGGGCTTTCTTACACGCAGTGTTAATCTTGTTACAGGCCTTGTATTTTCCTAGAATCTGGTTCCCTTTCCCTAACTTTTCACTTAGTTCAAATCATGATCAGTTACCATCTGGTTTTGCAAACAGTTTGAGGCAGGTGAATCCTCCCAGCCAGAGTGGAGGTACCACCACTTTCCCAGGGATTTGATATAATTATTTTATCAGGATGTACTACATATAGAAGTCATTTAACCCCTCACTTGCCCATCTTTTTATACAGTGGGGTGTAGAATCAACCCAGGTGGTTTAAGAGGTCATCCAAAGGAGTGCTTCAGTGCATTCATTTGTTCACTCATTTTGTAGCACGTGTGAGCCTGGCACTGTGGTAGGCTCTGGGAAAGTCAAGACAAGGTGTAGTCTTTGCTTTAAAGCTTTCATCCAGTCTGCTTCTATCTAGTCTGATGAGGGAGATTATATGATAGTGAGATTAGTGCTGTGGCAAGATATGCAGAACATGCTCAGGGATTGAGAGAAGGGCAAAGGGCCCAGTATGGGGCTTTGGGGAAAACTTCCCAGAGGTTGTAATAACCAAGCTGAGTTAGGCAGCCTCAGTAGGAATGGGCTGGAGAAAGACAAAGGGGAAAAGATTTAGATTTATTTGATTTGGGAAGAGCATGTGCAAAACTGTATAAACCTGGCACATTGATTAGAATGGCTCATCAGGAAAGGGTGAGGTGGAAATCACCAGAAAGGAGGCTGAGGTGGATGAAAGGGCCAGAACAGACAGAGCCAGATGAATCACGGTAAGAGAATTTGAAATATGTCTCCCATGTTTCAGAAAGATAATTCTGGCTTCAGGGTGAATGCTGAAGAAAGGCTATTATGATACAGGTGAGAAATGGGTTAGGGTAATAGTTATGAAATGGAGAGATATCAGGAGAATAGAATGGTTAGGAATTAATTACTGATTGACTGTAGGAGGTGAGGATACAAGGTGGCAGCCAAGATACCATGGGGGAAAGAAGGCATTTGTAACTGGGGTATTTTTGAATAGCTTTATTGACATACCATAAACTACATATTTATAGTGTCTAATTTGAGAAATATTGATATAACTATATATCTGTGAAACCATCATCACAATCAAGATGAAGAATATTCTAATACCCCTAAAGATTTCTTGTGCCTTTTGGTTAACCCCTCCCTCCCTATTAACCACCCCACTCCCAAAGCAACCAGTGATCTATTTTCTGTTACGTTAGATTAAGACTTTTTAGAATTTTATCTGTGGAGTCATGTAATAGGAATCTTGTGTGGTGGCTTTTACTTAATCGTATTGAGATTCATCCACGTTTTATGTACATATATGGCTCATTTCTTTTTTACTGAGTGGTATTTCAATGTGTTATTATATTATACTTTGTTTATCCATTTATCTGTTGATAGGCATTTGGATTATTTGCTGCTTTTTGGCTACTGTAAGTAAAGCTGCTATGTCCGTTTGTATACACGGGCATATGCTTTCATTTCTGTCAATTAAATACCTGGAAGTGGAATAGCTAGTTCATGTGTGAGGTGTATGTTTAACTTTTTAAGAAACAGTCACCAGTATTTCAAAGTGATTGTGCCATTTTACATTCTCAGCAGTGTGTGAAACTCCCAGTTGCTCCAACACTTTGTGTGGTCACTTTTTAATTTTAGCCATTCTAATGTAGAATCCTGTCATGTGGTTTTAATGTATATTCCCCTAATGACTGGTGATTTCAAGCTTCTTCTATATTCTCATTACAAGTCCTCTATCACATCTGAGTCTTTTCATTTTCATAACTGTCTCTGGAAATTAGAGTTTTTAATTTTGATAAAGTCTAGTTTACCAATTTGTAATATTGATGATGTCTATTTTATTAGTTTATTCTTTTATGGATGATGGTTTTGGTGTTGTATCTAAGAAATCATGCCTAGCCCGAGGTCTCAAATATTTTCTCCTAGTTTTTCAAGAAACTTTTATTATTATTATTATTATTTTGGTTTTGCATTAAATCCATGATCCATTTTAAATTAAATTAATCTGTAGCACCAGATGTGGAACAGTTTGTTTGTTTATTTACGTATCAGTTGCTCCAGCACCATTTGCTGAAAAGCCCATCCTTCCCCCATTAAGTTGTCTTTGCACCTTTGATCAAAATCAGTTTATCAAGTATATATGTGGCCTATAAGCCCTTTACCTTTATTCTTTTTAAAAGTTGTTTTGGTTATCGTAGGCCTGTTACATTTCCACGTTAAATTTATAGTCATTATGTCAATTTCAAAATAAAGGTCTGCTTAGATTTTAATTAGAATTTTATTAAATCTACATATACATTAACTTTGGGGAAAATCTACACCTTAAATCTTGAGTCTTCTGACATATGGACACAATATATCTTTTTACTTATTTAGGTCCTCCTTAATTTCAGCTATGTTTTGTAGCATTCAACAGATAGGCCTCGCATGTCTTTGTCAAATTATCCATAGGTATTTTATATTCTTTTCATGTAAATGATATCCTCTTTTTAAACTTCACTTTTCAGTTGTTTGTTGCTAGTTGCATATTGATTGTATATCCTACAGTCTTGCTAAAATACTTATTTGCTTAGCTTTTTTGTAGATGCTATCAGATTTTCTATGTAGGTAATCATGTTAATCTGTAAATACAGTTTTCCTTCGTGCTTTCAATGAGGATGCCCTTTATTTCTTATTCTCTTTTTTGGTAAACATTTTTAAAAATATTTTATTTATTACTTTAGAGAGAGGGGAAGGGAGAGAGGCAGAGAGGGAGAGAGACGTCAATGTATGGTTGCCTTTCACCTGTCTCCAGCTACAGAACTGGCTGGAGACCTGGCTTACAACCTGGTTATGTGCCCTGGCTGGGAATGGAACCAGAGTCCTTTGGGTTTGCAGGCTGGCACCTATGCACTGAGCCACCACTTAGGGCCTTCTAATGTCTTACAATGGAAGATGAGGCCAAGTGTTTGAGACTTCTTTCCAAATATAGGTATTTGATATTACAAATTTCTAAGTAGTGCTTCAGTTTAATCCTACCACTTTTTCTGTTCTTTACTTAGTAAACATTTAAAAAGGTTTTTTATATTTTATTTTTGATTCATTGGTTATATAGAAGTTTGTTATTCAGCTTCCAAATATTTGAGGACTTTCCATATATCTTTCTGTTATTGATTTATAACTTAATTCCCTGTGGTCACAGAATGTACTTTGTATGACTTGAATGCTTTTAACTTTTTGAGACTGTTTTATAGCCCAGAATGTGGTCTGTCTCAATAAATGTTCCAAGTGCACTTGAAAAGAATGTGTATTATTCTTTTGTTAGGTAGAGTGCTTTTTATAAATACATGCCTGTAAGGTCAACTTTGTTGACTGCTGTTGTATATTATAACCTTGCTGATTTTCTGTCTACTTATTCTATCAATAATTGAGAGAGAGGTATTGAAATCTTTCATGGTAGTTGTAGTAATATGCATGTCTTCTTGAAGTTCCATCAGATTTTGTTTTACGTATGCTGATGCTCTGTTATTAGGTGCATTTTAATGTTTAGGGTTGTTAGGTTTTCTTGGGGAATCATCCCCTTTATTATTTCAAAAAATTTTAATAATACTATTTGCTCTGAAATCTACTTAGTCATTTTTCCTGGTAATATTTGTTCTTTGAAATGTATTTAGTGTGATAATATAGCTGCTTCAGCTTTCCTTTGTTTGCTGTTTTATGTTAAATCTTTTTCCATCTTTTACTTTTTAACGTATTTGTATCCTTTTATTTAAGTAGGGTTTCTTATAGGTACCATATAGTTAGATTGGATCACAAAGCAAGACCTAACAATTTCTCCCTTTTCTTTGGAGCGTTTAGACTATATTTAATGTACTTACATATATGATTTGGTTGAATATACCATTTTGCCTTTTTCCCCCTCCTGTTTGCCCCACCTGTTCTTTGGTCATTTCTCTTTTCCTTTTTCTGCCTTCTTTTGAATTATTATTATTATTTTAAAAATAATTTTACTTTTTCTTTCTTATTGATTAATTAGTTATAACTATTTTGGTATTTTAGTAGTTGTTTTATGCTTTATAGTATACATCTTTAATTTATCAGAGTCTATGCTCAAGTGGAATTATACCATTTCACATGTATGTTTCCTTTAAGAACCATACAACAATAGATGTTTTAATTCTTACCTCCTAGTCTTTGTGCTACTGCTGCTGTATGTTTTCATTTCTACAGATTTAAACTCTGTGACAAATGATCACTTTAGTTTTAAACAATTATCTTTTTAAGACAGATAATTAAAAAAAAAATTCTTTTATGTGCCCACAGTGTTACCCTTGTGCTCTTCATTGCATTGTATAGATCCAAATTTTCATGCCATACTCCTTTCTTCTTCTTATAGTGCAGTTCTGCTCCTGATGGACTCTTTAATTTTTTTTTGGAAAAATCTTTATTTTAGCTTCAACTTTGAAAGATTTTTTTCCACATGGTAATGAATTCTAGATATAAAGTTATTTCTTAAATACCTCAGAAATCCTACTCCTGTTGCCTAGCTTGCATTATGTTCATTTTTTCTTTGTAAATAATGTCCCTCCTCCTGTATCCCCCAGCTGCTTTTAAGATTTTTCTCTTTATTATTCCTTTTAACAATCTGATTATGATGTTTCTGGGTTAAGTTTAATTGTCTTTATATTCCTAGATATTCTTGAATTATGGGTTTATAGTTTCACCAAATCTGGGAAATTTGTGCCCATGATGTCTTCAAATATTTCTCCCAACACCTTCTTTCTCTTGTTTAGAGATTCCTATTTCACACATATTAGGCCACTTGAAGTTTTTCCATTGCTCACTGATGCTGTTTATTGTATTTAAATCTTTTTTCTCTTCCTTATATGTTGGATAGTTTCTGTTATTATGTCTTGAATGTCACTTATCTGTTCTTCTGTATTATCTAATCCAGTGGTCAGTTTTTCATATCATATATTCTAGTTTTCATTTCTAGAATTTTGACTTGAGTCTTTTTAAATATATTCTATGTCTGAACTTCGTTTGGTCTTTTCTCTAACTTTTTGAATATAGGAAATCCAGTTGTGATGGCTGTTTTTAATAGTAGTGTCTACTAATTTAACAAATGTGTCAATTCTAGGCCAGTTTCCATTGATTTTTCCCATTTGGGGTAGTATTTTCTTGCTTCTTTGCATGCCTGATAATTTTTTTTTTGTAATTTTATTGTTGTTGTATTACATCCATCCCCTTTTTGCTCCCCTCTGTCCCCCTCCCCACCCACCCATTCCCCCCAAAGTAATTTTTGATTGAAGACCTGACAACGTATATTTTACCTTGTTTGGTGCTAGTTATTTTGTGTTTAATAAGTACACTTGAGCATGTGTAAATTATCTGGAAACAATTTGATCCTCTTGATTCTTGCTTTAAGCTTGTTAGATGGGACCAGAGCTAATTTTTCATTACTGCCATAAAACCATTGCATACTCTACCCAGTGCCCTGGGAATTACGAAGTTTTTCAGTATGGTTCTTGTGAATAGTCCCTATTCACTGTCCTATTCACAGTCCTGTGTGAAGTCCACTGGCTGTTCACTCTAAGCCTTTTGGGTGTTTCTAGCTCAGATAGTTTTCTCACATGCATACAGTGATCGGTACTCTCTGTAATACTTGAGGAGTAAGTACCCTTGGCAGATTTCGGGACTTCTCCATTGTACACCTTGCTCCTTTGTTGTACTCTCCCCCAAGTAATCTAGCCTCTTCATTCTCTACAGATTGCTAATTCTGTCTTCTCAATCTAGGGATACTGTGGGTCTTGGCTTGGGACCAAGGCATTAAGCTTGAACAGTTTCAAAATACTACAACTCTCCCCTACCCAGACCCACTTTGCCTCAATTCCTCTGGGATCACTGTGTTTTGCTGCCTAGTTCCAAAGTCCCAATGTCCTAAGGACCTTTGTTTGCTATTTTGGGTTTGTTTTTTAAGTTATTTTAGGTGGTGGTCATGAGAGGTGGGGGGCAGGGAATTAATACGGTTCCTGTTACTACATCTTGACTAAAAGTGGAAGTCTTCAACTGGATTTTTAAAAGAAAATTAAAGAAAGGACTTTGAGGATGTGAGAAAGGGATTTTGAGGCAGCTAGACACCGGTTATAATGGGGACCTCTTTTGCCACTTGAGGACTAGAAAGGACACAGTGAAGGAAGTATATCAGAAGGAAACAAGATATCCTCGTATTAGGATAATTTTCCACAAAGGAACTCTTTAGAAGGATAGGGACAGCCCGAATCCCTGTGGCTAATAACAGCAGGTTTGTTGTATTCCTATACTTATTGGGACAAGGGGAGGAATGGTTACCAGCTGAAAAGGAGAAATCGTGCAGAAGGCTGCCTTGAGAGGGTCTGCTAACGTTGGTTCAAGAGGGGCAGCTAGTTCAAGGCCACTACAAAAGAAGCAGGTCCCGTTTTACTCTCTTTCCTCCTTTGAGGCTTCTGCTCATGCGTACTATTGGCCAAACTCCATGAGAAGATAGGATTAGAGGACCTTGAGAGCCAGACTATTGTCCACAGGACACAGCGTCAGAGAAGCATTGAGAAAGGATATGGGGTAGAGGAGGGGGGCAGACAGAGAAGAACTGTGCAAGGAGTCAGTGATAACCTCTAGGTTTCTGGCCACAGTATCAGTGTGGCCGGGAGTGCCAATCCCTGAGCTAGAAGAGAAGGAGTGATAGTACATTTGGGAAAAAGAAGATTTGACATGCGAGGGAGACATGATGAGATTTCCTTCTCTAACTAGGCATGTTTTCCCCTGGAGGCTCCTGGAACCCCCCTCTTCATCATTCTTAAATTGGTTAGGACGTTTTTATCAACCAGGATGACAAATGAAGCGGAGTTCATGCAGGAGGTACGTGTACAATGATTTATGTGTGGGGTGCGTTCAGGGGGAGTGGGGAAATCAAGCAGAAGTCAGTCAGGCTAAATGTATTACCAGTCTCTCGGTCATCTGGATTTGGGGCTGAGCAGCAGTGAAATCTGTTGCAGACAAGGCTGAGAGCAAAGTAGTTTGAATTCTGCTAAACTGGCCATGGGATGGAGACATTCAGAAGGTCTCCGTAACTGATTGGATATGGGGAATGAAAGTTAGAGGACAGTGTCTGTAAAATCAAGAATGATTTGGGCCGAATAAGTTCAGTATAATTTACCAGATTCTTTGATTGTAGAATTCTGTGTCCAAAGGAGGCTGTTGTTGAGATGTTTACTGATCATCATGTAACATAGTGGAAGGAGAATAGAATTGCAGTCCCGCTCTCCTTTTCATGGGCTCTGTGAGGTCGGGCAGGTGAGCTAACTGCACAGAGCTTAGTTACCACATCTGTAAGGGGTGGGCCCTCCGTGGTTGTTGGGAGGATTAGTGAGACTGTCTGTTAAGTCGTTAATACCATACCTGACACACAGGAAATGGTCACGAGAAATTGGTTGATCCACCATGAGGGGTGGCTGAAAATAGAAGTACATTTAGAAGACATTTGGGTTCATGTGAAAACATATATTGGTAAAATACAGGTAACACTAAATTTTTAATGATTATTAAGGGATGAGTAGGGTATTAGAGGGGGGCTGCCACAAAGCACCCCTTCAAAGACAGTTTGTAAAGACATCTTAGCTCCCCTTACCTTTTCTTCTGGACAAATTATTCTGATATTAGTCTATAAGTTAGACATTGGGCTGGGTGGGCCTCTGACGTGTTCCAGCACATGTTGTATCCAGAGGGCCTTCAGGAAGCTAGAGAAGACCTACTGTATGGTGAGCCTATGCTGTTGGCCCAGTTTGCCTTATCTCCACACAGTATCATGTGGCAACACGGGTGTCTCAAGATCCTTCTTGTTACATGTATTAAGTGCCCCTTATCCCTCTTCCTATCTTGTTATTTTAGAAAAAGCCATGGCATGGAGGATCGGCAGCTTTAGGAACTGAAAATAGACAGCATAGAGGAAAGAAGACTCCGTAGGAGGTTGTGAGAGTCATCTTAAAACATTTAAAGGGATAGCTCACCTATAAGGGGTTAGACGGTTTGGATGACCCCAGGGTATAAAAATGAGGACTAGAGGGTAGGAGCCATACAAAGCAGAGTCTAACTCATTACAAGGAAGTGCTTTGTTTTTACAGTAATAGCTGCTCCTTGTGAAAATTTAGACAACACAGGGAAGGGACACTAAAAATTGCCCACCCTGCTTCTACTACATGACTTTTCTCAGCAGGTATGTGTGTATTCTCCATGAAATCTGGTATGTTGGGTCTTTGTACAGTGCAGTGGTTCTCATACTGGAGAGTTTATCAGGACCCACTGGAGGGCTTTTTACAGGACTCCGCACTGTGCTCCCAGGGTTTCTGAATCAATAGGTCTGAGCTGGAGCCTGAGAATTTAGGTTCCTGAGAAGTTTGTTCCCTTGTTGTCCTGATGCTCTTCTTCCTGGAGACCTCACTTTAAGAACCACTGATCCTCTGTCCCCTTTTAAAAAATAGCACATATGGGGTCTAAGAACGTGCTTTTGCCTAATATAGTTAGCATTTTTCTTTAGTTCCTTTCCATTGTTTGCCACTGCTGCTTGTCCCCTATTAATAAGCATTTAAATTATTTCCAGGGTTTTGTGAGTGTGCTCTTGCTTTAAAAATAAATATTGTGGGGGGCAGAGGGGAGCAAAAAGGGGATGGATGTAATACAACAACAATAACATTTATAAGATAAACAAATAAATAAATATTGTAATGGACTGTCTTTGTATGGATTGTTTTAGGTGAGACCATCCATCCATTCTTAGAAGGTCACCTGTTGAGGAAAAATGTAGATTTTGAAAATAGATATTGATAAACTTGTTTCAAACCAGATTCAACCAATTACTGTCCCACTAAAAGTATATGAAACTATTTTCCCACATTCTTGCTAAAAGTACTATCAAAATTTTTAATTTTTGCTGGTTTGTTGTAAAACTCGGTCACAGCATTGTTTTGATTTGCATTTCGTACATTGTGAAGGGAAAGGTTCATCTGGTTTTACCACATTTCTTTTTCTGTGAACTGCAGTTTTTCTTCTTTGCATTATAGGAAAAGGGGGCAGTGTAAAAAAGGTACCAAGCCTTTATTCAAGGGGTTAGTAATCATTTTGTAGGGCGGCAGTATCAGGAGTTGCGTTCAGGGAAGGAGGGAGGGAGGATGAGAGACGCAGGCCAGCCAGAGCTTTGAGGTCCTCCTGAGCCAAATGAAGAAGAGTGAGGGCTGTATCTGGTGCTGGTTAAACTTAAACTGTAGCACTTGGTAATTCTAACAGGGTATGTTTGTGGCACAGCAGACTGTCCAGTTCTCTAAGTCTAATGTTTAATCTTCAAACAGCTCATTCTTTAGGCCTCGCACCTTGGGCCTTAAAGCTGTTTGGCTGGGCTTCGGAAGGAGGTGAACACCAATAGGCCAAAACCTCAGCTGGCCCCTGGCGGCTTCTGGGCAGGACGGTGTGGGGACTGGATTTGTTGCTCCTCCCAGCGCTGCCCTGAGCCCTTCCTGACAGCAGTCATTAAAGTTGGTGGGTTTTTCTGTTCTTTTCATTTGAGTGGCTTTCTGGGAAAAGCTGTGGATTTTGGCCAGTATGCTAATGATTGCGGCATTACTTTGAAGGTCTGGTTAGTTCTGTAGAAAATCATTTCATAGTTAACTGTATCGGTAAATCAGCAGCCCTTCGGAGAAGAAAATGACGGAGGGAAAGAAAACACATCTAACAGGGTGGGGCAAAAGGTTTACAGTTGTTCATATGGAAAACAATACACTAATTAATAAATAGTAATATAAGAGTAAACTTTTGTGTACTCAGCTATGAACCTACTCTTGCCCCATGCTGTATCTTTACATTATTCAGAATTCAAAGGAAGGACAGGAATTCGTGTTTCTAAAAGAAGAGTCCATGTAATAATGAATCCCTGTTTGCTTATGATTTTCCCTGTCATGGGCTTAGCTTTGTAATCAGCATACTGGGTTAAAATATAATAACAACTCTGCATTTAGAATCAGGCTAGCAGCCCTCCGTGTCTTGGCACCTGTTTGGCCATTTTTCTGCTTCCGGGGCCTGGTCATGAGAGAGTGCGACCATTGAGTTCCAACTTTGGCTTTTCGTGAGCTCAGGGTTTGTAAGGGAGGCTGACTCAGACAAGGAGATCTTGGGTGCTCTGTCCATGTTCTTTCTGGCCTTCACACATGAGCCTGGAAGAGGGGCCCCTGATCAAGGAGGGAGGTTGACTTAGGGGAGGAGCGTGGCGCTTGACCCAGAAGAAAGGTTTGCGGATGTTGCTGCTCGAACTCTCCACGGACAGAGTCCTTGGAGGCCTTTTACTTTTCATGATACTTGACTATTTTATACATTAACTATCTTCCCCTCCCTCACAACCCGGCAGTTCCCCTACTGCTACGTTATATTACATTGTGCTTCCCTATACGGACAATGAAGCCGGGCAGAATGTTCCCAGTTAAAACCAGTGTTTCTTCCTGTAGCATCGGTAGTGACATAAGGTTGTCTCTTAATCAGAGCATGAAGAAGGCATTTCCAGGGACGGAGTGACTGAGAAGGATAAACACACTTGGAAGGGTATTTTGAGTGTGTTCAGGACGAAGGCAGCTTGATTAGTGGGAAAATCCAAGTCACTTGAGGGTTAGGTAGCAGCAAGAGTCCTGCCCTGACTCAGACAGGCCTGAATTTGAATATGGCCTCCTTCCTCTGCGGGCTTTGTGACCAGGCTGGGGATTGATCCTCAGGGGATTTCAGGCTCCTCACCTGTTTCATGGGAGAAACAGCACATAGCACATGCCTTGTACATGTGGGCGCCCTTCTCCCTTTCTCTGCGAAGAGGATACTTGGTATGGCATCGTAAAGGGCTAGTGAGGCAAGGAAGGTTTCTTTTGGGGGTGACAGGAGCAGGAAAGAAGAGGACAAGTAAGCAGGATTTTCTAGATGAGAACACAAGGACATTCAGAGTTTACTTTGCTTTCAGGTGATGTTCGGTGTTGGAGTTTGGGGATGTGATTTGAGAAGACAGGCTTTCCACCCATATTTCTTCAGGACCTGTACCGTGCATTTGGCCTTACCATGGTAGGGTTTTGTATTTGCCCAGTGTCAGCTGCTGCGCTGCTGCCTCTGTGGCTCTTGGAGAGTGAGGATGAGGGTGATGGTGTTTGGCCACGTCCAGGGCTGCCTCTGTTTTGATCCTTGTGGCTGTCCCACTGTGAGGCAGGCATGGGGATTTGGTAAATGCGGACTGTTTTGCATTTTGGAATCCAACTTTGAATTCAGGACAGCCGCCAACCTTGCCTCCTGTCTGATTTCACATCATACCTCTCCTTCCATCTCCTTGTGTTCAAAATGGACTCAGTGAGAGTGTGAAGATCCTCAACACCCTGGAAAATACTGAGTTTCTGATCGAGTGGTTGGAGAGGTGATGAAAACAGTAAATTGGTACGTCCGTTACTAACTAGCATGTCTGTATTCTGTGGAGAAAGGTGGGGTTGGCAAGGGATGCTTGGTTTCAAGAGGATGGCTGGGATCCCGGTGGTAACATGAAGCCATCGCTGCAGTTTTACTAGGCGCACGAGGTTTAGCTTGAAATCCATAAACTAAGAATAACTTGAGGCATCACCATTTGGTTTTCAAAAGTCAAATTCGTACATTAAATGATAGTTCTTTCAAGTCCGATAATATATTTTTTAAAACTTTCTAGTGGGTTGGCACAGAAAAAGTACTTAGTGTTTTCCTTTGTTTGTTGGAGTTTGAGCTGTTAGATATGATGAGAACGCTTATGGACAGAGAATGCATGTTACAAGATTTCAGGTGTCCGGAAGCGAGGGGGTGTTGGAAGACTGGCCCATAATAATAGTCCTAGTAATTGCTACCATTTACTGAGCATGTACCATATATCAGATACTGTGCTAGTTAATTTTTCAGGGGATACTATGAAATCGTAGCCTTTCACTTTAAGAGGAAAAACACCCGTCAGCCAGCTGTACTTTTTCTCCCATGTGTGTTGTTGATAAAGCCAATAAGAGAGCCAGATGATGATCCCTTTCCTTCCATGGCGAACCTTCTCACTGTCCTAGAGCACATGAGATTTGCTTGAAGTGGTATTTAGTTCTTTATGTTAAGAAGACTGAAGTGGACAAGCATATGTAATGCTCACCTTTTTTTCTTCCCAAACTTAGCAACCCCGATTATAATATAACTAACTAAATAAATTAGGTAGGACTCATGTGCATGATCTCCGAGCCAAGTCCAAAGATCAGAGTTGAAAGGGGACAGTGAGCTCCCTGCCACATCCCTGGGACACTGTGTCTGCGGACACAACCACCAAATTTACCCTGGAGGAGTAAGTGGCTCTTTAAGAAATAGGACCACGGGTAAGCTCATCATCTCCGGAGGTTTGTAGTCTTTGAAAACAGTATTATGACTATTAAGTTATTTAGGGGAAAAGAAGGAGGGAAAATAAGAGAGCAACCCCTCAATGATTTGTTTTCAACAGAGGATCTGTAGCCTTGACCCCCTTCTTGGAATAGCTGCCACAGTTTGTGCAGAGCAGCCTCCCCTGTCCAGGTCCCTCTTGCCCCTTCTCATACTGCATTTGAGCAGCTGGCGCATTTGTCGAGGAATTAATTGTGAAATCTGGGGTTTCCTGCGGCCTTTTTCTTATAATATTCATAAGGCTCTTATTTAATGAACTGTATAAATATTTATCATAAGAACAATCTTTTGATGATGAATAGGGGCTAAAAGTCAGTCCAGTCCATGCTGGGGACCTGAGCAGGGGGCTTTTCTGCCCTTGGAAGCATCTCGTGGGCCGAGAAGCTAGGTGTCATTAGTCGGGACGTGGGCGCAGGGCAGCTGGAGTGTCTCTGCAGTGTTTTTCACCCTCCCGGCATGCACTGCGCGTAGCCTTTTTTCCCCTCTGCCCGACCACCCTCCCCCCAGCCTGTCAGTTTCTCTTTTCAGAGTATTCATCTTTGCCTAACGAGAATGAGAGCGTAAGTCATGCTTTAGAGCCTCACCGACTCAGCCTCAAAGCGCAGCTCCCCTGTTTTGCCCTGTGACCTCCAGCAGCGTTACAGCTGAGAACCTCTGCCTCCTTTCCTGGAAAGTGGGCTCATGCTGCTTACCTCATAGGGTTGTTAGAAGAGTTAAATGAAATTATGTAGGTGATTTGCAGAACAGAGCTTGATAAACGTCAGTTGCTGCTGCATTTGTTGTTGATCCTATTATTGAAGAAGTGACCAAAGGATTTGGTTTTCAGTTTTAGGCTGGCATTGCGGACAGAGCCGTAAGACTTGCTGTAAGCAGCTGGGGTTCACAGATGAGAGCTGCTGGTTAGTGTTTGTGTGAAGGGGGTGTGTGGGGGTGTGTGGGGGTGGGTGGGGTGGCAACTCTCCCCATCCCACTGAGGTGTAAAATGGGAATAGATTTACCAACTTGATTGGCTTTTCGTCAGAAGAGGTTAACACAGTGAAGGTGCTAGACACACAGCAGGATCCTAATCTTTTTAAAAAAAAAAAAATTAGAAAAGGGAATGTTTTCCATCTTGCAGTGACTTTATTCTTTGAGCCCAAGAGGCTCTGAGACACAGCTTGGAGTCCAGGGTGCAGCAGATAGTACTTATGACCTAGGAGCAAAGGGCACAGAGTGGGAAGGCAAGGAAAACCCTCTGGCAGAGATTTTGTGACTCAAAGGGTTGAGTTTCAGGGACGCTGCCCAAGGGCTTGAACTTCTCCGCTTCCCTGGTTTCAGGGACCAGGTCTGGAAACAATCAAAAGCGATCACTTAAAGCTATAATAATGGATAGCGTGGTAACCTTGAAATATTTAATTAGGATCTGTTTCTTAGAAAAACATGAACTGGGAGGTGTGTGTGAGGCATGCTGGGAAGAGATAACACCCAGTTCCTGTGGATTTGTCTCTTCCTGACTGACACCTTGGTCCTCCGGTCTAGAAACGGGTGGTTTGCTGGAGAGAGGCAGCGTGGCGTTGGGGAAGGGTCCATCTCTGAAGGTGGGCAGCCCGAGTTCTGAGTTGGCATGTCTTAGACCAAGTAGCAGGATCACCCAGCGGAGTCCTTGCCCAGTAGGCATTTAGTAAACGGAAGGGTATCAGGCAGGGTAGACTCCTGAGAAAACCGTTAGGGAATGTGGAGCTGGAGGGAACTGGGTCTCTCTCAACTCTCTACTTACTAGTTGCATGAGGTACTGGATGGAGTAAGTTCCTCTCCTGCCTACAGCCCCTTTTCCTCATTGGATTATCTTCAAGGGTTCATGTCAGAATTAAAAGTGGAGATTTAAGCAAACTGCCTAGCAGGCATCAGGTCCATAGTCAACCTGGCACCTTTGACTTTTCCCTCAGGCTAGGTGTTAAAGGTATCCTCAGTCTGCCTTGTCCAGTTCCTGCTTTGTCCCAGGCCCCGGGCTGGCGCTGTTTGCGGTGATCCTGGCCATAAGTAGTGCAGTTAGCTGTTCAAAGGTGAAGCTCTGCTCTCCATTCGAGGTGGGGTCTCTCCTCAGGGGCGGGCAAAGAGATGGATCCAAAACACCAGAACTGGGTGGAAATCCTCCTGTTTGAATTTTACTGGAAATAAATCAGGATGTCTGGATGGTGCGTGGTAAGATGGTGTGCTCCCTGCAGAGAAGAGCTTCCAAAGGGAGGAACCCCGGCACAAGGAGGTGGTCCATCCCCTTGGGGGATTTCCTCTTGTCATTGGGGCTGCCAGCAGTGGAGAGAAGTCTGGATGGTAGCCAGCCAGGTCTGTGTAAACCAGATGTATGTATAGGTTCTTTATTTTTCATTTATTTCCCTGTTTCTCCCTGAGGTGCTCAAGGCAGAGAGTTGTTGAAATGCTAAGATCAGTGTTATGGAGCAGCACATCTGGGGCCCTTCACAGTGGTGGCAGTGGGAAGCTGAGAGAAGAAGAAAGCCCAAGTGCAGCAAGAAGGTGTGTGTGTGATCAGTAGGGAGGTGGCACAGCTGGCTTGGCCAGAACATCCTCCTATTTGAAGAGGAAGAAACTGAGGAAACTGAACCAAGGCACTGTTCCGTCTTGTCTATTGTTGTATCCTGAGCTCTGAGCAGAGTGCCCAACACTATCTGCATTTCTCCAAATCTCAGATGTCATCTGTTGCAAGATACATCATTATTTCTTACACCACTAAGAAAGGAAGAAAAGGCTGCCAATTAATTGTATGGTGCCATTGATAATCAGATTCACTCTGATTTTGAAGAAGCTAAATGTGACCAAAGTGAGTGTCTTAGAATGAATAAAATGTGGTTATAAGCATTTGATAAATATTTTTAATTGGATGAATGAAGCATACAGAGATGAGGATCAAGACAAAACACTAATGCACTTAAATACAATTTAGGAATGCGAACTATATGAAAACATGAACGTGTTAAGCATTGTTTTCTGTTGATTCACTGATTTAGTTGTTCATTCAGAGAACATGTGTTGGAAACTGATTATGTACCTGACACTGTCCTAGGAACTGGAGATGCAGAAATCAATAGATCGTTTTTGTCAGAGTCAGTAAGGGAGACAGTAAGGGAGACATACACAGAAACAAACAAAAAATCGCAATTTTGAGTGATAAGTTTTCACAGAAAGTAGGGACATGGTGCCCTGGTGGCACCAAGGGGCAGAGAAGGGCAAGGGAGTCCATGGTTACCAGACAGAGGAGAGAAGAAGGAATTAGAAAGAGGAGCAAGTCCAAAGTGATGGGGCACTCAGACAGCTGTGGGATGTACTAGAGAACCTATGATTAGTCTGGGGATGGCTGGAGCTGGGTGTGAGAATGGCCAGGACAGGGTTGGACATGGCTGGGCAGCAGGCAGAGAGCTGCTGTTGGAGGCCTGAGATAGCATGCTGAGGCCTTCAGGCCGTATGTCAGCCCTGAGCCAAAAGTTTTCAGCAGTCCAGAGGCACCGCTGGGGGGAACCTGTAGGGTAGGACCAGGGTGATCTTTGCTTGCATGGGAGCAGCTTTGCGTTGATCAGTTCATTAAGATTTTCTGAGTAATTAAAGCCTTGAAAAACAGGCTATCACTGGTGAAGGAAGGAAATGCATAGTGTAGGATGAGAAAGCAGTAGGCTGGAGCCTGAGAGCTGTTCTCCGGGGCTCAGACAAAGGTAGCCTATGTTCTTACAGCAGGTCCTCTCTCCACCTGCCGGTGAGCAGGCAAGCTGGAGGGGCGGGGAGGGGGGGGCACCGCTGGGAGATCACTGATGAAGTCAGAGGCAGTCCCTTTTCACGATCCTGTTTTTGTCTGGGATAAACATCCAGAAAGCATGAACATCTGCTGGCTGACTTTGTTTCAGTGTTTCCCAGCATGCCTTTGCCTAGGAAACGCTACCTTTCTGAAGGGGAAGGGCACAGAAGGTTGCTGCCCTTGCTGAAACCGGCTCTGGGCACTAAGACGGCCCCAGCTCACCTGGGGAGTTGCAGTACATGAACCAGTGTGATTGTCTTGGGAGCTGGTTCTTTTTCTTTGAAAGCTCAATATGGAAAACAAAAGCCTGCTTGAGATTTCTGTGTCCTGTGGGGTGATCTGACCAAAGGGACTTAGAGTGGCAATGAAGGCCAAGAAATTCCTGAGTGTTCTCCAGTCAGATTTCCTTGTAACTCACAAGGCATCTGTAAGGAAAACAGATTCTAACAAATTGCTGACCCTTGAAGCTTCTTCCCAATTCCCAGTCTTCATTATGGGGCTGCAGTGTGTTTGTTTCTCTTCTAAACCTGTCCTGCTGGGGAAGTCACAGATGTGGGATGGCAATCTCAGGCTGCCTCCGAGGGATGTTGGCTGGATCCCTTAACTTCTCAGAGACCTGTTTCCCCATCAGTATTATGTGCAGTTATAATAATGTGCATTGACTGTTCTTAAGCATGTGAACTTAACATTAAAAGTTATGTACCTCTTAGAGTCTCACCCTGATCACCTGTAACATAGAGATTTAAATACACTCACCTTGGGGAGTCCTAGTGGGGAATAGAGGGGAGGTTTGTGCTTTTCACAGTGCTTGGCACATAATAGGTGCTCAGTAAGTAATTATTTGAATGAATGATTGAGTCGATGAAGTTCCTTTGCAGTATCATGGCCACTGTCCTTGTGTTGACAGATTCAATATAAGTAAATGCATACCTATAACCTCCAGATTCTCTGCCCTCCTATAATTCTTTATTTACCTGTATAGCACTTCTCATCTGATAGTACAACTTGCTTAAATAATTCTATAGTTCATCAATGCTTGATGTGTGACTCCCTTCCAAGAATGGAAATTTTGTGTCTGAGGCCATGCCTGTCTTGTTCTGCCACCACCTAGCTCATGCATGTTAGCATCCAGTTAAGCACTCAAACCTTTGTTGGATGAAAAAATAATAGAAGGTCACCAGTTAGTGGCACCCCTTTTATTTTCACTTTCAGGGGGTCTTGTGCCTGACTTTGCAGACCCACTTGGTCTTCATGTGGTCTTTGCCTTTGATCACTGCAGGGGAAGGGAACACCATGCCTGGTGGCAGTGAGGAACCAGGACAGTACTATGTGGGTGTGGATGTTGGCACAGGCAGCGTCCGCGCGGCACTGGTGGACCAGATGGGCACCCTTTTGGCCTTCGCAGACCAGCCAATTAACATGTGGGAGCCTCAGTTCAACCACCACGAGCAGGCCTCTGAGGACATCTGGGCTGCGTGCTGTGTTGTTACAAAGGTAAGGATTCCACCGTGGCGATCCCTCCTTGTGATGTTTCCTCGCTCCTACTGCTGCGTGTGTGCCATGTGTCCACCTGGTGCCAGGGACAGTGTTGGGTTAATGCTAGACGCAGGCCTGGCCTTTCAGGAGCTGTCAGTCTAATAGTGACAGAGACCAACAAGCAGCTAAACTATGACATGATAGTTGGTGGGTGTGAAGTGACTGAGGCTGGAGCTGAGGGAAAGGTTAATGCTGAGGGACTTAAAGTAGATGGGTCAGAGGATGTAGGACATGCAGACATAGGATGGTCAGGTGTGACCCAATGTGGAAGAAATCACTGATTGTCATAGCTAACATCTACCTTCATGTGTGCCCAGTGCAGAATTAAACGTGTTAATATGTATCACATAGTTCAGTCTTCACAATGGCACTGTAAAGGTGGTACTATTATTACCCCCATTTTGTTGAGGAATAAACAGGCACAGAAAATTTAGGTGACTTGTCAAGTTCATGTAGTTAGTATTGGGTTGGCCAAAAAGTTCATTACATTTTTTCTGTATGATGGCTCTAGTAGTACTTAGTTGTCTTTAAGTTCATTAGAAACGATTTTGGTAATTGTATTGTGACAGCTGTCATATCAGTGTGCGTTAAAGAAAACATCAAAATTGGTGAATTTTTGTGCAGCTATTTTCATATTGAAGATGGAAGAAAATGTGCAACATATCCCTCATATTATGCTTCATTATTTCAAGAAAGGTAAAAATGCAACTGAAATGCAAATAATGATTTGTGCAGTGTATGGAGAAGGTGCTATGACTGATTGAACATGTCAGAAGTGGTTTGCGAAGTTTCTTGGTATTATTGACATTTTGGCCAAATAATTCTTTGCTGTGGGGCTGTCATGTGCATTAGATGATGTTTATCAGCACCCCTGGCCTCTGCCCACTAGAAACCAGTAGCAGGAGACAGCTGACATACTTAAAATATCTAAATCAGTAGTTTTTGATGAAAATGAAAAATGTGTCTTTCATTTTATGGAAAAAACTTAATGGACTTTTGGCCAACCCAAATAATAGCAGAGGCAGGACTGGAACCTAAGAAGTCTGATTCCAGCGCTGTACTGCACTCTTAGTCACTGGACTGCCCTGCCTTCCAAGTAGACAAGTGAGGCAACCTTCTTTCGTTCAGAGGGAAAGGCATGTGCAAAGGCACTGTGGCATGAGGACATGGTGTGTTTTGAGAAAGCAAGGAAGTTGGGCAAGCTTAAGAGCTTCTCCGAATTGTGCCAGACAGATGTTTGTCTTGAGACCTCTTGGATTGGAGTCAGCTTGCTGGCTTGGGGAAGGAAGTGACACCAGCCAAGACTTGTTCATTTTTAGTTTTACTTGAATATTCAGTTTTATATCCTGGTGATCAGAAACAACAGAGATTCTTTTCTCCTTTTTTTTTACCCCCAGAGGGAAAACTGAAGTCCTGGGTTCTCTCTTCTCCTCTTAGTGTGGTTCCTTAAATATTCATGAAGGGCTTGGTAATTTGCAGATGGACAATTCACCATTCTGTCCGTATTGATCAGTCTGTTTAAACTTTAATGAGCTCTGTGCTACTGTTAGAGCCCCTGGAGAAGAAGGCAGAGAGAGAAGGTGGGGGTGGGCAGCACTGGAACATTTATATAGGAGTAAAAGAAGGGGTGCATCTTCTTTTCTGCTTGTTTAATTTTCCTCCTTCCTCCCTGCTTCTCAGCCCCGCCTTGGTGAGAATCTGCTCATTGCCCTTGGGTCTCCTTTGTTCTTCTAACATATAGCCTTTCTTGCCATTAAGGAAATTGTAAAGAAGAAAATATAATTCCCTGATGAAAAGCTACTTTAAAAGAGGTCTGCTCTAAGTACAGCTTGGTTTAATGGTAGATTTTTAATCATCTCCCAGTGGCGGCCAACTTGTCATCTGCTTGAGCCCCTTAGCCACCTGAGTGCTTGGGCATTTGTCCTTAGTGAGGCCATCTCACTATTGTAAACTCGGGTAAACCTGATGGGTCTTAGTCTGTTCCCCTCCTTAAGGAGGGAGACATTTTTATATTAGAGAGGTAGCATACAATAGAGCTCAGGTTCTGGAGCCAGATGCCTGTGTTGTCATCCCAGTTCCAACATTAATTAGCTTGTCATCTTGGACAAGTTACTTAAGGTTTCTTGCCTGAGTTTCTGAATCTGTCAAATGAGCATGATAATTGCACCTATCTCCATAGAATTGTTGTGAAGATGTCGTGAGTTAATGCATTTAAAATGTCATAACTGCCTGGATATGAGTAAGTATTTTGTTTCCAATGGTGGTGGTGGTGATGATGATGATGATAACTGAAGTGAAGGGAATGACTCTCTAAGGTGGAATATATTTAAAAGTCAAAATCAATTAGGGATATTTGTCATAGGAATATTCACTTACTCCCTTTCTGGTTAGGGTTCCTTCTGTGTAAGATTTTGAGAAGCACAGAGTCAGGACAAAGTACAACAAAATACATTTTGACCTGTTTCTTTTTCCTCAAGGTCATTAGAAAGTTAAGAGTATAGGAGCAGTTGTACTATGTCCTTTCCCTAAGTCATTCACTTGGTTTTCCCTGTAGTTGAGTTAATAAAAACAAGAACAATAAAAGCAGTAAGATGATGATGATGATGATAATAGTAGCTAACATTGCTTGGGCACTAATTATGTTCCAGGTATTATGCTTAGCACTTTGTAGCCATCACTTCATTTTACCTAATATATGACAACTTCTTGGTGTAGTTATTATTATTCTCTCTGTTTTGGAGCTGGAAGAGGTAAGCTTTGATGAGGTTAAGTAACCGGCTGAAGGTCCCATGACTAATATGCCCCCACCACTTCCCATCCTCTTGCTCTGCTTTATGCCCTTCTTCCCAGCCTCCTTTTCCCCTGCTTGGAAATCATGTTAAGCTGCCTGAAGTTTTATGAATTTGACACTCACTATGTGGGGAACTTTGAGCTTACGGCAATTGTTATACTAACCATATTGAATTCCAAGCGTCTTTACTTGGCTGTCTGCTCATGTGGAAAATATTTGTCCCCTGAGCAAGGGGTCTTATCTTATGTGCCTCTATTTCCCCAGAGTTCCTCTCTTGTAACATACTCATTTCATATCTGTTGAGTTTATGAATGCACGAAATGTCTCCGTTGTTTTCATCATGTGCAGTGTTCTTCTCTCACCCTCTTTACCTGCACAGTTCCTCGGCCACTTGTCAGGTGAGCTCAAGCATTCGTTCCTGCTGGGAACCTTCCTTGATGACCCCTGTGAGGCTCTGCCCTCCCCTGCCAACCGCAGAGGGAAGAGAGGGTGAGAAGCCCCTCTCTGTTAAACTAGTGGTTTCCCTTCCTGGAACACTTTTTGCAAACTTTTATAAGGTCAGCTCCTCAGGCCCTTTAAGTGCTTCCTCCAGTCGCACCTTTTCAGCAACTACCTCTTCCTTCTCCAGCGTTCCTGATTCCCCCGCATATCACTTTCTTGTTAACTGTGCAAACACTGTAACATTTACTTGACTTACGAGCTGTTTATCTGTTCGTATTAAAATGTCTCCAAAAGAGCAAGGAGTTAGACATTTTTTTTTTCTTTCCATTGTTTCCCAAATACCCAAAAGAGTTCATAGCCTGACTCAAGAAGGGGCTTGATTATATTTGCTGACTGATCGAATGAGTAATTGAACTGTGTAGGCCACAGGGAGGGATGGGCCTGAGGGAACCGGGGATTGCATAACCCCCAACATGCCCCGAGAGCTGACAAAGGCATTCACATCAAGGTTTAAAAGAGCACAGGACCAGCCACACAGAACTCTGTTGCAAGCTGGATTCTGTCTGCGAGGCCCCCGGTTTCTACCCTATTTCCAAATAGAGCTAAAGATAAAACCAGGTACGCCTCTGACCTTCCAATTCTTAGCTCTGAAACTGCTGTCTTCCCCACCCAATATGGTAGAGCCTGCTGATTTAAAACATATGCAGGATTGAACTGGTTCCCACTGCCAGAACAAAGCAATGCACAACCTCTTCCCCAAATATTTGTTTGCTGCCCCATAGCTACGAGTTGACAGTTGCTAGACATGGACCAGGTTACCAAATGAAGTTGCAGAAATCTCCTTCTCTGGAAATTCTTTAGAAGAGCACTGTGCTTTCTCTCTAGCCAGAGGAATTCCCTCGATGCCAAGTCGTTGGGGTGAGCTTACCAGACTGCTTTCTTCTTTCATTAACAAGAGTATAAAAAAGAATCCGCGGGTGAGCAGGTCAAGTCCCAGGGGCCCTCTGGGTAGCATGACCCCGACAGCCCTGGTTCTGGGATGGTGTCGATGGAGGTGGGGATTGTGGAGTGGGGTGGTCCTACTCACGGATAAGCTTGATCATAAGGCATTTCCAACTAAGACTGGGGAAATAGTAGTGGCCACCAAACAAATAAGGTTTAAATGAATGCCGTAAGTTTTCTTCCAGTTCCTTGTAACAAAAAAGGCCATGATTAGAATGTGGAGCCCTTCAGAGGGAATTCATAAAATAGATTGAAGAAAGAATTATGTTTGCTCCTACTGTAAGCTTAGGGCTGCCAAAATACTTCGGAAGATTTGAGTATATCCAGTCTCTTTAATCACTGTTCCTTAGCCTATCATTTTTATATGTGCTTACATGGTATAGAGAGCATGCTTTTGCTTTATACATAAAAGAAGACTTCATTGAACAGTCAGTAAGGCATTGAGTGAGGTTTCCATCCTTTACATTTATTTCCTACAAAGGTGTACTGGTTCCAAAGCACTTTCAAACCAAGTGACTCCTTTGAGCCTCACCTGGGAGATACGTCTTGCTCTCAGGACACTGAAGCTCAGACAGGTAATGTTAGTGCAGGATTAAACTGACTCACCAGTGGTGGAACTAGAACCAGACGGTGGCTCTTTGGACACCATGTTCCATTTTCATTTCTATTCCAAAGCTGCCTTGCAGTATTGAGTTTATTGAGTCTTTTTCATTTTCTCACCCAGTTCCTCCTTTGACAAACTGCAGGCCTGTGAGAGATGGGCTGGTCCAGGGCAGGCCTGCACTCTTCGGGCACAGAAGCCAACAGGGCCACACGACAGGGAGAAGCTAGGGCTCGCTTGTTGATTCATTGATTTCTGTCCCACGATATGAGGCAGCTAATTGATTCTAATAACAGCTGCTGTTTATTGTGTCCTGAGTGCCAGATATTGGGTTCATCACACCTTATTTTGCTGCATGCTCATAACATCATTAGGGGATGTAGGTGCCCCCAAGGTAACTGTTTTCCTGGCTTCCCACAGTCAGAGGCCTAGTGGATGGCAGAGCCAGGCTTCACGCTCAGACTGCATTCAACACCATTGATCTCGACCACTACCCACAGGTTTCTAAGCTGGGATGGAAGGACATTCCAGGCAGAGGAAGCGGTGCCTGTAAATGCTGAGGAGACATGGTCCTGCAGAAGGAGAGTGTGATTAGAATGGCTGAACTGTGTAACTTACTCTCGGTCACACGTAGCCCAACAGGCAGAGCGGGGTTTGGAAATCAAGTGCTTGTGACTTTTGTCATGAGGAAATTGGGTCTTAGAAGTCAAGGTTGATCCTCGTACTAAAGGCATACAGGGCATTCACCTGGTGCCGTGGGGCAAAGGCACTGCCAGCATCACAGGTGGGTCACTAGCAAATGTTGTCCCCCAGAGCACACACCCTCCCGAGAGGGCGAATCTCTTGGGCAACAAGAAAATCTCTGATGACGCAGCTCTGAGTTTGAATTGCTACCTACTGGCTACGGGAAGGCGGCAGGTTTGAGGGAGTCATTCTCTAGCGCTTACTTGCTCCCCCTTCCCTTCTCAATCCTCCACTTATTTTCTATGAAATGGAAGTATTAAATGCATCTTCAAAGGGTTTTATAAGGATCAAATCAGATCATGGATATAAAGCACCTTGTGCATAGTAGGTGCTCATTATATGGTAACATTTATTGTATCATTATTTGAAAAATGCTTTTCTTTGTTGAAAATTATATAATTGTGTATAGGTCTTATGTAAAGAACATGTTACATAGTGAAAAATAGAATCCTAGGTTGCAAATCTGATATTCCAAAATAAGAAAGAAGAATTACACATTTTATATGGGGATGGACTCTTTGGGTTGACTTTTGTGGGATTTAAAAGGTTATTGTCATGTTCAAAGTTAACGGGAAATGGGAAACATTAATGATTATGGTTACTCATGCTTCTTTCAAAAAAGAAAACCATAGAAACAAAAATAAGAACTAGTACTAACCAATAAACCTTATTATTTTACAACTTTAAAAATTACATGGTGAAGTGAAAAATCTATCTCCTTCAACTGACATTTCTGCTCTCAGAGGCAACTACTATTAACAATTTGTTGTATAGTCTTATTTTTTACCTTATTAGTAGATTGTGGATCTGATTTCATTTCATTTTTTAAAAAAGATTTTTATTTATTATTTTTTGATAGAAGGGAAGGGAGAGAGGCAGAGAGGGAGAGAGACAGCAATGTAGGTTGCCTTTCACCTGCCTCCAGCCACAGATCTGACTGGAGACCTGACTTGCAACCTAGTTATGTGCCCTGGCTGGGAATCGAACCAGTGACCTTTTGGTTCGCAAGCCGGCACCTTTCCACTGAGCCAGCCAGAGCTTCTCATTTCATTTTTTATAGCTCAACTTAAATAATATTTAAGATCTTGGGGTATAATTTATATACCATAAAATCTATTCAGTTTATTTTTAAATTTAATTTATTTTTTAAGATTTTATTCATTTTTCAGAGAGAAGGGAGGGAGAAAGAAAGGGTGAGAAACTTCAATGTGTGGATGCCTCTGGCCTGTCTCCTGACCCTTTGGTTCACAGGCCCAGCACTCAATCCACTGAGCCACACGGGCCAGGGCTCTATTCATTTTAAATGTATAATTAAATGTGTAATTCAGTGATTTTTAAAATTAAATTTACACAGTTGTGTAATCATCACAATTTTAGAACACTTTTGTTATCCTCAAAAGTTCCTTTGTGCCTCTCACTCTCAATCCTTAGCCCATAAATAAGTCTTTATCTGCTATCTATATTAATAGTCATTTTTATAAATTGTATATAAATGGATTCATACAAAATGCATTATTTTGTGTGTGACTTCTTTCACTTAGCATGTTTCCAAGGCTCATTTTATGTTGTTGCACATATGAGTAGTTTATTCATTTTTTTCTTGCTGAGTAATATTTCATTGTTTGGATATACCACACCTTGTCTAACCATTTCATTAAAGCATGATGGATGTTAAATTTATTAACATATTGGGGGTATCATGAGTAATACTGCTATGAACATACACATATAAGTCTGTGTTGCCATATGTTTTTATTTTTCTTGGGTAGATATGTAGGTGTGAAATTGTTGGCTAGTGTGGTAAGTTATGTTTAAAAAACCTGCTGTATATTACATTTCCCCTAGCAGTGTAGGCACTGAACGAGGGTTCCACTTTCTCCACAATATTCTAACACTTGATTTTGTCTTTTTAAAAAATTATTATACTCATTCTAGTAGGTATGTAGTAGTATGTTATTGTAATTTTAAGTTGCGTTTCTTTAATCACTAGTAATGTTAGCATATTTTCTTGTGCTTATTGGCCATTTGGTGAAGTTTGTATTCAGTTTTTCTACTCATTTCATAATTGAATTGTTTTTCTTATTATAGGTGTCCTTATACAAGTCTACCATCAGATGTATGATTCACAAACATACAAGGGGACCCCCCAAAACAGAGTTTATTCATAGAAGTTGTATATTCTTACATGTTTAAACTTTAGTCTTCTTCAAAGTACTGTCCATTTGATGCAATACACCTACTGAGACTTTTTCCCAATGCTCAAAACAGATTTTGAACGTGTTTGTTTTGATGCCTTTTAGTCCTACAGCCCTTTTTTGTTTACCTCTTACACATTGGCAAAATATTTCCTTTTGAGAACTTTTTCATCAGGAAAACAAAACCAAAAAAAAGTTGCTTCAGGTGAGATCAGGTGAATAGGGAGTATGGGTCACGGGGGGACACACTGCTTTTGGTCGAGAACTGCTGAACACTCAGCATGGTGTGGGCAGGTGTGTTCATAAGTTACCCATCATGAGGTGGGCAAACATGCTGAATCTTCAAAAACAATTCACCGAAGCTGAATGCAGCCTCTCACCACAGCACCAGTCGGGGAACCTGTACCACAAGGGATCTGCTCTCCAGAAGGTTATTCCATTTTGGGGGGATAACTCCCTTGTAGTCTCCTAGTCCAAAGCTTATCTTCTCATTTTTCTTAAGGTCTCTTTTGAAGAGAAAATGTTAAAATTTTAGTAAAGTCAAATTTATTAATGTTTTAAGTAAGTTTTGCTTTTAAGGAGATCTTGTCAAGCCCATGGTCAAAAAAGATTTTCTCCTATGTTTTTTATTACAAGTTTTATAGTTTCAATTCTTACACTTAGGGATATGACACAGTTAGAGTTCATTTTGGTGTATGGAATGAGGTAAGTTGTTTGTCTTTTTGTGCATATGGCATTTAGTTGTTCTGCCACTACCACCAAACAGACTCTGTGGTCCCCCACTGTCTTGGCTCCTTTACCCAGTAACAACTGACAGTGAGGTTTTGGGTTTATTTCTTATATTACTATAAATGATCTCTAAATTTGTCCTTACACCAATGCCACACTGACTTAGACTTGGTACTTTTCTAGTAGGTTTTGAGATCAGGAAGTATAAGTTCTCCAACTTTGCTTTTTATTTTCAAGAATGCTTAGGCTCATTTATGTCCTTTACATTTTTTTTTTTTTTAATCTTTTTTTTTTTTTTTTTTGAAGATTTTTTATTTCATTATTTCAGAAAGAGGGAAAGAGAGAGGCGGAGAGGGAGAGAGACATCAATGTATGGTTGCCTTTCACCTGCCTCCAGCCACAGACCTGACTGGAGACCTGGCTTGCAACCTAGTTATGTTGCCCTGGCTGGGAATCGAACCGGTGACCTTTGGGTTCACAGGCCGGCTCCTTATCCATTGTACTACCAGCCAGGGCTTGTCCTTTACATTTTTATGTAAGTATTAGGAATAGTTTGTTAATTTCTAAAATAAGCTGCTGTGTTTTTTTCAACACATAGTATTCCATTGTGTAAATGTCCCATAGTTACCCCTTGCAACAGTATGAATGGACCTGGAGAGAACATTATGCTAAGTGAAATAAGCCAGCCAGAGAAAAACAAAAATAGAATTTCACTCATATGTGAACAAATTGAATTAACAAGCAAAAGAGAAACAGACTCAGAGAGAGCAAGATGTCAGTTTTGGGGGTGGGAGGATCAATCAAAAAGGAGAAAGGACTTATGGACATGGGCAACAGTGTGGTGATTATGGTTGGGGGGAAGCAGGGTCTAAGGGGTTAAATAGTAATGTACAATACTATTAAAAAGTACAATAAAATTTTTAAAAAATCTATTGTGATTTTAATAGGGGTGGTATAGAGTCTGTAGACTAATTTGAGATTACTGTTTTAACAATGTTGAATTTTCTATTTCATGACTATCCTCCATATTTCTTCAATATTTAGGTTTTTTGTTGTTTTTTTTTTTTTTTTTTGGTAGCAATGTTTTATAGTTTATATGGTATAGATCTTGAACTTCTTTTAATAAATTTACTCCTAAGTATTTTATTTTTTGATGTTATTGTGAATGAAATTGTTTTCTTCATTTCAATTTTGGCAACTTAGTTGCTATTATATAGAACTACCATTGATTTTTATGAGTCTTGTGTCCTGTCATCTTATTAAGCTTGTGTATTAGTTTTAGAAGCTTTTTACTTTTTTTTTTTTTTTTTTTCAAATTCCTTAGGATTTTCTGCACATGAGATCATGTCATCTGCAAAAAAAAAAACAAACTAAACCAAAACAAAGTAATTTTTAACTTGCCCCCCCTCCCCCATCTGTGTGCTTTTAATTTCTTTTTCTTGCCTCACTGTATTGGCTAGAACCTCTATTACAAGATTGACTAGAAGTGATGAAAGAGAATATTGTTGCTTTGTTTATACTAGGGGGCAGTTATTTTGCCATGAAGTATGATATTAGCTGCAGGTTCCTATAAATGCTCTTATCAGGTTTTGAAAGTTTCCTTCTTTCCTGATTTATTGAGTTCAATTTTTGTTTTTTGTTCTTTTCCTACATCTGTTGAGATGATCATTTGATGTTTACTTGTGCTTTATTCTGTTAATATGTATAATACATTAATTGATTTGTGGATATTAAACTACCCTTGTATTCCTGGGGTAACATGGGGTCATGATGTATAATTCTATTTAATATGCTACAAGGTTGATTTCTTAATATTTTGTTCAGTAGTTTTACAATTATGTTCATGACAGTTGTTGGTCTACAGTATCCTTTTAGTTTGGCATCAGGGTAATACTGGCCATATAGAACGTGTTGGAAAGTTTCCTCTTTAACTGAGTCCTGAACAAGTTTTTTCTTTCTTTTTTTTTTTTTTTTTGTATAATTTTTCCATGAAGCCACCTGGTCTTAGAGTGTTTTTGTTTTTTTAGTGGGAATGTTTTAAGTATGATTTGATTTTTTAAGAATAAATGCTTCTCATTTTGTCCTGAGGCTTTGGTCAATTTCTTCAGCCCCCCAAATGGTTGTTTTTGATTTTTTCCAGTTTTCTACTTATATTTTACTGAGAGGATTTGCTGATCTATTCATACCATCACACCCAGAAATCACTTCTCTACTTCTTTCTTTTTAATAGCTATAGAGTACTCCATTTTATAGATCTGCCATAATCTGTTTAATAGGAAGGTGTTTTGCTAATTTTTAAATATATTCTTAGGCAGTACTGCAGTTAACCTTTGCCTACGGATAACTTGCTTTGCTTATGCTAATAATTTGCTAAGATAGATTCCTAGAAGCGGGATTGCGAGACAAAAAATAATGCATGTCTTACATTGTAACAAATACTATAAAATTATTCTTCAAAATTTCTACTAAATTAGAAGGTCCACTTTTCCATATCTTGCCACTATGATATACTACTAATCTTTTACATTTTTGCTAATAGGAAAAGCAAAAACTGGTATATTTTAATTTGGTATAGCTTTAGTTTTATTGAGTTATAGTAGAGTTAGGAGTCTTTCTATATGCTCTTTGACTATTTTATGAAATGATGTGTTATATCTTTTGCTTAATTTTCAATTACATTAGTTGTTTTTCTTCTTATTAATTTATGGGATCTTCTGATAATGAACTTTTAGCTGTTTTATGTTGTAATTATCTTTTCTATTCTGTCATTCATTTCTGTCTAGTCATAACTTGTTTTCATTCTTTTAAAAGTGTTGCATTCTGCCCTGGCTGGTAGCACAGTGGATAAGGCGCGCTGGCCTGCGAACCAAAGGTCGCAGGTTTGATTCCCCAGCCAGGGCACATAACAAGGTTGCAAACCAGGTCTCCTGTCAGGTCTGTGGCTGGAGGCAGGTGAAAGGCAACCATACATTGATGTCTCTCTCCCTCTCCGCCTCTCTCCCTTCCCCTCTTTCTAAAAATAATGAAATAAAATCTTAAAAAAACAAAAACAAAAACGTTGCATTCTAATTTCTTTTATTTGTTTTTTAAACAGAAAGTTGTACAAGGGATCGATTTAAACCGAATCCGTGGGCTTGGTTTTGATGCCACGTGTTCTCTGGTGGTTTTGGATAAGCAGTTTCGTCCTTTACCAGTAAACCATGAAGGTAGGACCATCCCTCTTTTTCCCCCTCTTGGTGGGAGGCGGGCCAGGGCAGACTTGGCTGATCAGGACTTGGTGGAGTGGGATATGAGGTCACATGTCTCTCCTGTGAAAGGGAGTTATGGGAAAGTGGAGCATAGAGGCCAGCAGTCATGTCAAAGGTGAACAGCTTGGAGAGCAGTTGGTAGGAATGAGGTGACATCAGGGGCCTGAATTAGAGAGAGATGTGGTTCCACAAAGCAGAAGAGTCATGGTAGATAGCTTGATGAAGGAAGGACATGGGATCATTAGCTCAGAGTGGGTAGCCTTGAAACAGACAAGTGGGCTAGGTTGGGTTTTTTAGGAAGGGAGTGTCAGTGTCTGCAGTTGCTTTGCCTGTGAAGCACCTATACTGCATTCAGCTGAGTGGGTGAGCCAGGTCCGCTTAAAGGAAATGGAACAAGGCGGACAGGACCAGGTATCAGACACAGAATGTGGCAACAGATAGCCTCTCTATTTTCTACATGCAGACCAAAGGACATTCCCATTTAATGAGGTTGTTCTAATAGACACCTGTGACTACAGTTCTTGTGACTACACAAATGTACGTTAAGTGCCACTTGGATTCACCCTCAGAAACTTTTCCTAGTGGGTGAGGATGTGTCCCTTTTGGGGAATTTCAGTCAGTAGCACCAGTCCTGAGGTTGAAACCCAAAATTCTACACTGGTCAAGTAGGTAATGCACGATGATAAACTTCAACTTTTACTTAGCTTTTTTAATGAGCAGAAATCTTTTGGGGGTGGTGGAGATTATGGTGTACTAGAAATTTAATCTAAAGGAGTATGGCTCTAGGTTTTGTCAGTCAGTTCCTGCCAAGACAGCCATTACACACATGTTTTTGGCTAGATCATGTTTAAGTAGTGGCCACTGCTGTAGCAGCCTCTTTCTTCGGTGGTAACTGTGGATACTGGGGTACACCGGGCCCCCCTGAAACTGGTGTCAGGCAATCCCAGACCTCAGCTCTGTTACTGCTGAACCATGACCCTTAACCTCTGCATGTCTTAGTATCCACACTGCGTTTCCTCTGAGGGAGCTGGAATAATGAAACAGTAGCTTTGCTGTGAGAATTGAGAGCCTGACACCTGAACACTCAGAAAAGTGTGTCCTATATAATTATGAATTCCCTAAGTTGAGAGAATGTGTCCTACTCACCTCTGTGGACCTAATGTCTAGAACAATGACTTTTATAAATTACAGGTGCACAGGAATAGTGATGACCATTTTACACACACACACACACTTTTCTCCATTTTTGCTGTGTGTGCCAAACCCTGTTATTAAGTGCTAGAGCTTCCAAGATGACTAAGAATGGTGCTTGTTCTCACTGACTTACAGGTTCAGTGGACATTATTCTGAAAGCAGAGGCCAGAGGACGGGGCCGAACTAGCAGACTCCAGCTTAGTACCATTTACAAGAACGAGAGGCCGTGGGGCTGGCCATGTTGGGAGGCTGTCAGCGCCTCCCTTCTTAGCTTGCGTTTTCCTTTGTTCCTTTTGTAAAAGGTTTTATTTATTTATTTTTAGAGAGGGGAAGGGAGGGAGAAAGGAAGGGAAGCTTTGATGTAGGAGCGAGACACTGGTCATTTACCTCTCGTGCACGCACCCAACTAGGGACCTGGGCTACGATTCAGGCATGTGCCCTGCCCGGGAATCAAACCAGTGACTTTTGGGGCTGCTGTATGATGCCCATCCTACTGAGCCACACCAGCCAGGGCTGGCTTTCTTTAAGTAGAGTTCAGGTGATAGTCTGTTAGGGATGCTGAGGGAGGAGTTCTCATTTGGGGTGGGATTTTAGATGTGAAAAGCCCTAAATTTCAAGGACTCAACACCTTCTAATCTGCTAAAAACACATGCTTGTTTGTTTTTAAACTCGAGCTTTAACTTAGAATCAACTCATGAGCCTTACTTCCCAGATTTCTATTCAGTTGGCTTAGAGGGAGGGTAGGACACCAGCATTTTTGAAGTTCCCTCAGTAATTGTAGTATTAGAGAACCAAGGGCACAGAAGAATGGACAGTTAAACTATCAGGTGTAAGAACACTGAAGTGGCAGATGAGAGCTCCTTTTTTTATCTGCTTAGATATGTGCCCTCTCTGGAAGCCACCTTTTTCCTCATTGTAGGTAGAATTGCCTCCTGTTAACAGGCCTTCTATTAAAAGGGTAGCTAGGTTGCAACCCTAATTATAAGTGTTGAAATCATTCTATTTCACCCGAAAGGTTATGATGTACCTATTCATCAAATGCATTCAGCTGCACATGCCCCTCACCCTTTTGTTGCCTTTCATCGGGTTCTATTCAGGTTAGATTTTATCTGAAATAGATTATCCTGTGTTAGAAAATAAAATTAGAATTTTAAAGGCGATTCAAAGGTTCTTTAAATACTGCCCCTACCCACCTGGAGTGACCACCTTTTGATTAGTTAACTGGAGTGATCGTGTGAGGAGCAGGGAGTGGAGTCAGGAAATTAACCATCACCCTTCAAACCAAACCTACCAAATGTGCAAAACTGTTACCATCTTTAGATATTAACCCCCACCAAACCCTCTAAATAACAACCAAATAACCCAAAGCCCCAAGCCCAAATATATATATTAGGTACAGTAGTTTAATAGTAACACTGATCATTGCTACGTGATGACATGGCCTCACTGCGAGGCCTGTCTTGTTTGATCTTTCTTCCTCTGAAGACCAGAACAGCCTGTGGGTTGGACAGTGGCACCACGCTGCCTGTTTTCTCTCTCTGCAGCATCCAGCTGAAAGCGCAAGGGTGGGACGGTCAGCCCAGCTTTAAGAGCCCTTGGGAAGGAGGGTGCCCAAGGGGCCAGGGAAGGAGTTAATATTGAGGTGATTCTGCAACAGATACCTACCACTTACATGTTTTTGCTGATTTATAGTAGTAAGTTTTCCTCCTCAGATATGCTCGGAACACTTCCTATGAAGTGTTCAAAATACTAATTCAGTGTATACATGGATTAATAATCTGCCCAGAGGTTAACTAACTGCAGGCATACCTTGGAGCTATTGCAGGCTTGGTTCTAGACCATTTCAATGAAGTGAATATTAAAATAAAGTGAGTCATATGAATTTTCTGGTGCATATTAAAGTTATGTTTACTCTAGACTGTATTCTGTTAAATGTGTCCTGGCATAAGTGTCCAAGAAAACAATGTTTATACCTTAATTAAAATGTAATTTATTGCTAAAAAAATGTTAGCCATTATCTGAGCCTTCGGTGAGTTCTAATCTTGCTGGTCGAGGACTTACCTTTAATTTGTAAAAAATGTGATATCTGCAAGGGGCAGGAAGGCAAAGTGCAATAAAACGAGGTATGCCTGATATAACCCAAAGCCTGCTCTACTAAATTGCCTCCAATTCTCTTAGGATATGACATTTCCTTGGGCTTCTGCTCAGTGTGTTCATAGCCTCCTTCCTTACTCTTGTACCTGGCTAACGAATGGCCATTTTCAGAATGAATTAAGTCTTTTCTGCCTCATGGAAGCTGGCTGAGCAGCATCAGCTCAGCTAACTACAGCCTTCCCTGTGCTCCTGCTTCTCGGTGTTCTCAGGCCTGGTGGTTCCAGCTGTCGGCACACCATACAGACCCTTTTTGTTCTTTTAGCCACATAGTTTGTAAGGGTGGGGACTGTGGCACATTCTTCTTGGGATCCCAGCCCTGTGCCTGGCATAGTAGATGTTCAATAAAAGATCAGGCAAATTTTCAGTAAAGCCATTTATTTGTGGTTTTCTACAAGAACTGAAAAAAAAAGATGAACCAGCCACTTTTGTCTGAAATTAAAACTTAATAATCATAATAAGTACAATAAAGAATTCATCTGATCACATGTTGAGAGCCTTTGGTGTAGAGGCAGTGCTAGCTGATGGGTTCTTTATAGTTGAAAGTTTAGTGACCGTGTTTTTGTCTCTAAGCAGCTGCAGATATGCCCTGGACAATACTTAAGAAGCAATACCAATGTTGTTTTCCTCAAAATCCACAAACCCACACTCATGTGCATGTCCATATGTATGTGTGCACACTTGTGTGTGCCCACATTCCAACATTCTGATTTGCTGACAGATCTGGAACAGGACGTGGGCATCAGTATTTCTAAAGCTCTGTAGGGTGGATTCTCATATGCAACCAGGACTGAGAACCAGACCTTTAAACAATTCTATTATGCAGTAGAATAACACAGCTCTTAAAACCAAATCTGAGGTGTACCTATGGAAGGTCTTAAGTCCTTTCTCTTTCAAAATATTACTGTTCTGGAGGAGCTTTCCAGGCAGGAAACCCAGTGACTGAATCGTGGTCTCCTCACGGTGGTGATGACCTAATTTTCATATTTTGTTAGATTAACTTTTTGTTTTAAGTTTTAAAACTTCTTTTTTAAATATACGAGAAATAAATAATAGCCTCCTATGTATCCACTACTAAGGATAGATGGATGAAATTTTGTTATATTTGCCTCAGGTCCCTCCCACCTTTTTTTTTTTTTTAAAGAAAAAATCTCTTAACACCTTCTGTCTCCCCTAGCCCTCTGCCCAACAGGTGACCATCTTACTGTGGTTGATGTTCACAAACTGGTCGTTTCTGTGCTTTTACCACATATGTACATCCCCGCAACAACAAACAGTATATGTATGTCGTGTTCAAAAATGTCCCAGCTGGTATCATTACTCATGTTGATATGTATAACTCTGGTTTATTTGTTTTACCAATTTCTTTACCCTTTCTCTGCACAGATCTGTTTTCAAAGCACGCTCCATGTTTTGTCCCAGCTGTGAGATAGTAGGCATGCGTTCAACTTCAGAGTCAGTTTGCCATTGAAAGTGACCTAAATCAGAGGATTGTTTTGGGAATTAAATGAGATTGTGTGCGTAAAGTGTTTATCAGGGCTTGGCATACACACAGATACACACATACACACACACACATGCTCTTTCTCTCACACAGAGCTTTATAAATATTTGCTGTTCGCAAAACTATAGATGTAGTTGCTACAATTACTTTGTCGTTAACTAAAATCATGTGTGAAAGTGCCTGGTTCAGTTACTGTTGGGTTCCCTTTTATCTTTCCTTCTTATAATTTCCCAGTTATATTCATTGCTGTTTTTTGCATTTTGCCATTTGAGAAATAGAGGGCTGTTAAGAGTACTGACCGGCTTGCCCATCAGTAGTGATGAATTAACAGAGTCTGGGGACAGGATAAAGGGATGGCCAGCTACTATGTGGTACGAGATCATAAATGTAGAATATGAGGGGCAGTACATATGCTCCTTTTCCAGTCGGTTTTAAATTGTGTTCCTTGTAATTTATGCCTCCCAAGGGCCTATATGTGGTAGGTACTTGCCATATTCTTTATGCACATTATTAATCCTTATACACTATTAAGTATTGTTATCCTCATTTTATAGATGAGTATATTGAGGCTAAGAAACGTTTAAAATGTTTCTCAGTACATCTCTGCTTAGAACTGAGTAGTCCTATTAAGTCTGCATGATTCTTAAACTTGTGTGCTTCCCACTCTACCAAATAAACCAACTGAGAGAGGGAAAAGGCTAAAATTAACCAATTAAATAGAAGCATATCAAAGCCATTGTATAGATGTATTAATACTGTTGAAATATTGGTCCATATTTACAGGAGTCAGATCTTTTCTTTTTTTAATTTAATTTTATTGTTGTTGTATTACATCTATCCCCTTTTTGCTCCGCTCTGTCCCCTTCCCCACCCACCCACTTCCCCACAAAATCAGTCCTACTTGTTGTCCATGTCCATGGTTCTTCCATACTAGGTTATTGTCTAAACTGCTCCCCTTCTTTGTCTCTTCCACCCCCCTCCCCCCAACCCCCTTCCCCCTGCCCACTGAAGGCCTATTCACTGTATTCATATATCTGGTTCTGTTTTGCTTGTTGTTAGTTTTGTTCATTATTGTCCTGTAATGGGTGAGATCATATGGTATTTATCCTCTACTGACTGGCTTATTTCACTAAGCATAAAACTTTCCAGTTCCATCCATGTTGTTGCAAAGGGTACAAGTTCCTTCTTTCTTTCTGCTGTGTAGGATTCCATTGTGTCAATGTACCAAAGTTTTTTGATCCAATCATTCACTGATGGGCACTAAGGCTGTTTCCAGCACTTGGCTATTGTAAATAGTGCCACTATGAACATAGGGGTACATAGGTTCTTATGACTTGGTATTTCAGGTTTCTTTGGGTATAGTTCTAGTAGTGGAATTGCTGTATCAAAAGGCAGTTCCATTTTTAGTGTTTCAAGGAAACGCCATGCTGTTTTCCACAGTGGCTGCACCAGCCTGCGTTCCCACCAACAGTGTATGAGGGTTCCCTTTCCACCACATCCTTGCTATCACTTGTTGTTTTTTGATTTGTTGTTGATTGTCATTCTGACAGGTGTGAGGTGGTATCTTATTGTGGTTTCAATAATGATGTTGAGCATTCTTTCATATGCCTCTGGGCCCTTTGTATGTCCTCCTCAGTGAGTTGTCTGTTCAGGTCCTTTGCCCATTTTTTAATTGGGCTGTCTGCCTTCCTGGTGTTGAGTCACATTAGTTCTTTATATATTTTGGAGATCAAAACCTTGTCTGAGGTATCATTGGCAATTATGTTTTCCCATACAGTTGGTTCCCTTTTAATTTTGCTGGTGTTTTCTTTAGCTGAACAGAAACTTTTCAATTTGATATGGTCCCATTTGTTGATTTGTTCTTTTATTTCCTTTGCCCTTGGTGAAGTATCAGTAAACTTATTTTGGTGTAGGATATCAAAAAGTTTACTGCCTATATTTTTCTCCAGGATCTTTGTGGTGGCACTGCTTAAGTTTAAATCCTTTATCCATCTTGAATTTATTCTGGTGTATGATGTAAGTTGGTGGTCTAGTTTTATCTTTTTGCATGTCTCTGTCCAGTTCTCCCAGCACCATTTGTTGAAGAGACTGTTTTTACTCCATTTGATGTTCCTTCCCCCTTTGTCAACTATTAATTGACCATAGAGTCCTGGGTTATTTCTGGGCTTTATTCTATTCCATTGATCTATATGTCCATTCTTATGCCAGTACCAGACAGTTTTGATGACAGTAGCCTTGTAGTATTATTTGAAGTCCAGTATTGTGATTCCTCCTACCTTGTTCTTCTTTCTCAAGATTGCTGTGGCTATTCGTGGGCATTTTTGGCTCCATATAAATTTTTGAAGTATTTTTTCTATTTCTATGAAGGCTGTCATTGGTATTTTAATTAGGATTGCATTGAATCTGTAGATTGCTTTGGGTAGTATGGACATGATGTTAATTCTTCCCATCCATGAACATGGTATATGCTTCCAGGAGGCAGATCTTAAACAATGAAAGTATTGTTTTAGGCTTATTTCACCAGCTGTTTTCCTGAATATATGCCCAGAAAAGTTTTTCTAGAATAGAAGGGGTAGGAAAGTAAAGGAAGATGTTGAGAGAGAATGAATGATGATATAATTTGTTGAAAGACCCTGATTGATTTTAGTGTAGAGGTTTTAACACTAGGGGCTATAGTCAAAGAACATATCTTGTGAAGGGAAATTCAAGGTTTGGGTAGAGTGCTCACCTGTTCCTTGTGGTTGGGTGAAATGATGAAAGTTGAGTAGCTCTTTGCCCTTGGGAATCCATAATTGCCCTTGAATTAGAAGGATAATAATGCCCATGTGTCTTTTCTCAAACTATACTAGAGACTTTATTTAGAAAGTCACAGAGGTAGGAGAAGTCAGCTTTAGAAGAAATGGGCTCAGGAAGCAAGTTACTGAGGTAAAAGAAGGGCCCCTGGGAGCTTAGGAGAGGAAAGGGTACCTCCCCTAAAGGGAAGGGAAGGGAAGGGAAGGGCAAAGCTGTTAATGTACTGCTTGGAGGGAGAACACCATGAACATGTGTCTTCATCGCCCTGTTTCTGTTAGGGGATTCCCATCGAAACATCATCATGTGGCTGGACCACCGAGCTGTCAGTCAGGTCCACAGGATCAATAGCACCCAGCACAGCGTCCTGCAGTACGTCGGGGGTGTGATGTCTGTCGAAATGCAGGCCCCAAAGCTTCTGTGGCTAAAAGAGGTGAGTGCAACGAGTTGTGGAGAGGATACTAATACAGCTGACCCCTGAACAATGGTGCCAACACCCCACATAAGTGTGTCACTTTCAACTCTCCCAAAATGTAAATACTAATAACCTGTTGTTGACTGGAAGCCATACTGATAACATAAACAGTTGGTTAGCACCTATATTGTATGTTATGTACTGTATTAAAATAAAGTAACCTAGATGAAATGTTACGAAAAAAATCATAAGAGAACATGCATTTACAGTACTATACTTATTTCTTGAAGAAATCCGCATGGAAGTAGACCTGCGCAATTCAAACTGTGTTCCAGGGTCAGCTATAATAGCAGAGCATTCCATTTATTGTGGATTTGTCTGTACCAGACACCCTGCTAAAGTCTGTTATGTTTGATTTTTCCCAGCAACGCTCTGAGGAAGGTTGATCCCATTTTATTGATTAAGTTGCAGTTAAATCACTTCTGTTTTCCATATGTTTAACTCGTGCAAGGCCTATGATAAGTTTTTAACCCAAATGATCACTTTGAATCCTAACAGCAATCCAATGAAGAAGAGATTTTCTCTTTTTTATAGAGAAGAAGATTAAAGCTAATAGAGATTAACCATCTCAACCAAAGTAACAGAGTAAGTATGTGACAGAGTCAGGATCTGAACCCAAGGGTGGCTGATTCTGAAGTTAGTTCTCTTCATATCTAGTACTTTACTGAAGTTTGGAGAGGTTAATTACTGTTCTAATTAGCAAGTGGCAGAGCTGGTATTTTAATTCAGATCTCTTGACCAGAACCTTCTTTCTCTGCACACTTTTAGCCCCAGGTGTTTAATCTCTGGTCTTGGTTATCTCACCTGAACTTGATTTCCGTGTCCTTGAGTGGTAACGGTGATCTCTGGTCAAAGCAGTTGCAGGTGGTTCCCATTTCCAGATGTTAGGGTCCTTTATGATGTGTGGAGAGTGGTGATGTCAGCTTAATGTTTCCCATTACAGACGGATGTGTGAGAAAGTTAAAGTCCTCTGGGATCCTTAGGGATTAGAAGACCCCAGGGTGGTATGATGAAGAGATAACCCATCTAATAAGTAAGACCTGGAATGACTAATTCAGTGGCTCTACTGAAAATGTATATGGGGATAGGGGGAGTTTAAGGGACCAGAGGTGTCCCTGGATTGCCCCCATGGGGCAGAAAGGAGATAAGCAAAAAGGGGATCAATAATCGTAGCTGGCTTGGCTTGTTATCTGCTTTCTGAGTTTTAATTTTTAGAAAGGCTTTTATAGTTACTATAGTTTAAAAACACAGGGTGTCTTAGGAGCTGGGGTTTTCAGGATTGTGATTTGTCTCTACTGACAGCCCATCATGTGACTTGGGCAGAGTAATTCTCATCCCAGACATCATTTTTAATATCTATAACATTTGAAAACCTGATCCAAACATATGCAGAGATACAAATTGGGATAAAGAGCTGCTCTTCACTGCCCCACACTCTGATGTGTTATCTGTGGGCATTAATTGATTGACTCTCCTAACAAGCTGTGCCTGGCAGGGAACGTGGGAGACTGAGGCTGGGAGAGGGTTGAATGCCTTTCCCAAACAGGTGGTAAAGCAGAATTTAAACCATGCCGACTGGGCTCCAAACCCAACTCATTCAGTCGTGTCCCATAGTACTACAGTCCCTCTGTACGTGTGTTACTTAGAGCAGGACTAGGAACAGAGGCAGTGGTTTCTTCATGCCAGTCTAACAGTGGTGCAAGAGAACAAACAGGTTGGACATATCAACCTTCTTGCCTCAGGTAAGGAAGAGTTGTACTGAATTAAATGAGGATCAAGTAGGTGACCATTGGTACACTATCAGGGCCTTATTGCCCACCTACTTCATGGCCAGATCTACATAAGTATACATTCAACATGAACCTCCCAGGATACTCACCATAGTGCACACAACATCAAAGTGCACTCAATAAAGACCATAGGAAATAAAAGTTCTAGATTGCATAGCACCGACTATGACTTTCTAAGACCGACCATCCATCCATCCATCCATTCAGTGAACCAATTCCGTTTCAGAATTTTCTGAATGAGGCTCTAAATACTGCTTCATTCTGTATTTAACTATGTGGAGGTTGAGCCTTAAATCTGTTTGAAAAAATTTTTAAATTTATTCTTTGGTAAACATGCACAGGAATCCTTTTGGTTTAGCTGTGATTGCAAATTGAAAAGCAAAGCTATTCCTGAAATGAGCTTTAGCATTCCTTTCAAGGCCGGACCAGGCTGACTTATAGTGCTTCTCAAACTTGAATGTGTAAATGAATCACATGGAGATCTTGTTAAATTGCAGATTCTGATTTAGTAGTCCTTGGGTAGGGAGTGAAATTTTGCATTTCTAACAAGCTCCTAGGTGTTGCTGATTGATATTGCTCCCCTGCAGGCTTAGGAAATGCTGAAAGCTCTGGAGAACCAATAAACATGTAATGGGGTTGTGGGAGGCTGAGGGAAATCAGCTAGCTTCTGTAGAGCTACTCACCTGCACATTCCAGGTCAGAACATGAGACTCTGTGCTGGGTTCATTGGGCTGTCATTTGTTTACTCTTCATTCATTCCTTTATTTGCCAAATTTTAACGGAGACCCTGCTATGAACCAGTAATGTGATAGGCATTGGAGACATGGGTACAAAGAGGACTCAGAGGCCACTGGGGATAATGGTGGGGGTGCATAAGGAGGGAGCAGGTGGAAGGAAGAGACATGAGAAGGGAGTGCTAAGGACTGTGATGCTGGAATAGGCAGAGTGCTTTCTGAGAAAATAATCTAATTCTTAGAGGAGTTGAGATGAGCCTCAAGATATGAATGGAGGTTTTGCATAATAGAAAAGACAGGAAGGATATTCTAGGGAGAAAGAGACTATGGTTCATTTATGGGAAGGAAAGTGGGTCCCAGGGCAGAAGCCTAGGTTGCTTCCCTGAGTGTAACAGGAAATAAGGCCTGGGCTCAGCTTATTAAAGACTTATTTGGTGATAGAGATTTGTTGGTGGCTTTTAGCCACAAGGAGTGGTTTCGATCCCTTTGGTAGGGCAGAGGAGGTTGGATTAAGGGTGAGAAGACGTGTCAGTGGGAGGAAGAACTTATTTTTTTCCCTCATGATAGCACTCTATTGTCTTTGCTCTTAGCATAAGTTGCAAAATTTGTGACATGGCCCAGAAGATGGTATGTGATGTCATTTTTGCCTCCTTCTCTGTGCTTACTATGTGTCCCTCACCTTGCCCACACTAGTCCATCCACAGGGATTCCCCGCAGGGTGCCTCAAACACATCCAGTTCTTGGTATTTCAGCCTTGCCTAGAGCTTAGCCCCATGGGCCCAAGTTGGTCCTACTGCCCGTTTTTTTTGCATGTCCTGGGGGCAAAGAATGGCTTTTACATTATCAAATGGTTGAGCAGGAATCAAAATAAGAATATCATTTTTGTGATTTGTGAAAGTTATATGAAATTAAAATTTAGTGGCCCTAAGTTTTAATTGGAATACCACTGCCCTTCCTCATTTATGCATTGTCTGCGGCCACTTTTGCATTGCGTGGCAGGCTAAGTAGTTGAGGCAGAGATTGTGTGGCCTGCAAAGCCGAGAATGTTTATTCTCTGGACCCTCAGAGAGCAGGTTTGCTGACCCTTGGTCTTGATGATGTGATGTTGTGCCTTCTACCCCTGAGTTTCATTCTACTCACCACTGATTCTAACTCATCACTTAGGTCTCAGCTCTATTGCCAGCCACTTCCTTAAAAAAGGCTCCTGCCTTTGTACCCTTCATTTTACTTCGTCATGTCTTTCCTAAATTATAATTATGTCAAATGATTACAGATCATATACAAATCATGCTTTGTGGAGTGCTGGCCCCCTCCAGCCATTGTAATCCACAGCAGGATGGATATTGTATCTGTTTTGTTCTTTGTTGTGTTCCTAACCCTAATCAAATACCTGGCACTTAGAGGTACTCAGTACCTATCTTGGTGTTTTTTTTTTTTTTTTTTTTTTTTTTTTTCGGTAGAGTGGGCCGGTAAGGGGCTGTTGCATCACTCCAGGTGATAAGCAGTGAGACCTGAATTAGGCACTGGGTGATGGAGAGGAGAAATCCTCTCCAGAAATCCAGAAATCCTCAGTGGGTAGTATCAGCAGGATACTGAGATGATTGGCTGTGAGGGGTGAGCTAGATGGAGGAGTCTGAGCTAAACACTTGTATCAGCATTACTGCCGTTTGTGTGTTCTTTGTCCTTAGCCTGGAGTCAGGTGTCAGAGGGAGTTGGCAGAGTTGGGAGTTCAGACTTCCCAGAAGATGGAAGTGACATGCTAGGACCACCATGGCTAAGTTCTTGGGCGAAGTCACTTGGGTCCTAGTCCTGCAATATGGAATTTTAATCATGCTCTTTATAGTTAAGGATTATATGCTCCAGGTTGATTTATGTCTCCTTAATAAGAATTGTCAGATAAAAGGAGAAATGCCATTTGAATTTTTCATAACCCCCAGCAGTCTGGGTTTTCCATTTGGTCTCAATGATTCTGACTCTCATCTTAATGAAGGCCAAATGTAAATTAAGTTCTGTCAGGCTGGAGCAGCTGGAGTCTCCTATCTTTATAAACATGAACCATTGTGGGGTAACAAGGCGCAGGCTGAGGAAGGTCAGGAAAGTTAGTGGGCTGATGCCAATCCTGACAGCTCAGTGTTAATAGAAGATAATTAACTGGCTTGTAGAGGCTGCGTGGAGATATTCCAATGGTCTTCTGACTCATTTCCTCTTTTTGCCATTGTCAGCAGAGCAGAAAAGCTAAGCATTTTACGTATAGCTTGAGATTTTCATTGTTTATTCCAAGTCAGAGGATTTAGTTGATGGGTTTAGAAGTATTTCTCCCTCCCATCTCCCCAGCCCATGCCTCTCTGCTTCTATTCCCTGTTACATGTTGGAAAAATGAGTAAATGATCCTCTAAACTGTTCTAACGTGCCTTTTCCTGTATATGTAGATTCTTGGGAGGAACCTGGGAGGTTGACGCCGAGAGAGGTGGTCTGATAACTTCTGCCAGCTGTGGAAGGTGTCCACTGAGTGCTTTGCTTTGAAACCAATTGAAAAGAAAACCAGGAAATAGATGAAAACAGCAGGTCAAGAAAGCCTGTTGTCAGTCCCTTCTATAAAATTAGAGGCTTGTCTTAGCCCATTTTTTTAGAATCTTGACTTGCCTTAATTTTACATTCTTCTTGATGCTGTAGTAACATCTATTCTCTTATCCTTAGGTTTCTTCTACTCTGAAGCTTTATGAAAGATAGACAATATAATTTTCTTTCTATGAAATGCACCCATGTTTTGAATGGCAGTATGGTAGAAACTGTAGTCTTTCTCTGTTAGTTACTTACTTTAAATTTCATACACAGGTCTGCTATAGTTCACCTACATTCACCACATCTCAGCCACAGAGCTGATACAAGATGTTGAGGAGCTTCGGGAGATACAACATGGTTCTGTCACAAAAACAAGTACAGGGTTTGAAGCCAGACACACTTGTATTTAAATCTTTCCCCACCATTTACAGTTTTGGAACCTTAGACAAGCTAAATCAACTTCTCTGAGTCTCAGTGCACCTCTCAGCTATAAAATGAGGGTACCCTGAGCTTTGCAGAATTATTGCAATCAGCAAGATGTTATCTAGTGCCTTATACAGTAGATATTCATGTAGTAGTTTAATTTTTATTTCCATTGTGTTAAAACATTTTTTTCCCTCTGCTGGTGGGCATGTCAGTAACATCCTATTACCAAGTGAGAGAATTTTAGGCAGCAGAATATCTTATTTCATGGAGCTGGTTGTAATGAGTGGTATGTTTTTCCTATTTGACTAATAGCTAAGGAAAGCATCTGAAACCACCACAGAGTTGTCAGAGGCAATCATAGAAAATAGACAGGAGAAGAGTACAGAACATATTTTCAGAGTCATTCATTTATTTGAATCATGAACATCCTATGTGTAATCCTGACACCGGAAGTCAGCCAGCATTGAACTGTAGAGCAGATTGATTTACTGAATACTTTCTGCTTGTTTCCCCTAACATTCTTCATTGCTTCCAGCCTCAGGATTATTTTATTTCCCAAGGATTATTTTATTGAATTTTTACATCCATCTTGTGGGGTAGATTAGATAGTATTTAAATAGATATTTAAAAAATATATTTTACTCATGATTTCTAGAGAGAGGGGCAGGGAGGGAGGAAGAAAGGGAGAGAAACATCAACGTATGGTTGCCTTTCACCTGCCTCCAGCTACGGACCTGGCTGTAGACCTGGCTTGCAACCTGGTTATGTGCCCTGGCTGGGAATCGAACCAGCAACCTTTGGGTCCATAGGCTGGCACCTTATCCACTGTGCCACCAGCCAAGGCCAATAGTAGCTTTTTTATGGATGAGGAAACTGAAGCTCAAAAAGGTTACATAGTCTCATACCATGTAAGCAGACCTATGTCAAGAGCCACACTCCAGCTCTGTCCCACCCCCCTCACATGGGGGCCTGTGCTACTCACTCTGGAAATCTAGGATTGGTCTCTGCACCCAAGAAATTATAATCTGATTGGCTCTATTTAGATATAGATCATCTAAGCAATAAAAACACAAGGAATAGATGAAAACAGCTAAAGTGTATATAATGCTTATTATATATCTAGCACTTTTCTAAGTATTTTGTTCATGATAACCCATTGCATCCTCACAGCCACCCTGGGGATTAACTAACATCTTTTACGGATGATAAAATTGACACACAGATGTTAAGCAACTTGCCCAAAGTCACTTGGCCAATATGCGGCAAGGCTGGGATTTGAACCTTCACACTTCAGATCCAGAATATGGGCATCACTATTTCACTCACTGCCTCTTTAAGTGTTTGCCTTGCAGGCTGTGAATAAACTAGTTCAGAGAAGAAACTTGTAAATGATGACTTCAGGAGGATCCGAGGCTGGGAATAATGGGTGGTGGGTTCATCTTCTTCATTAAGCAAGTATTGAGTGTCCTCTATGTGATTGGCATTGTGCTGGGCATTGGGGGTGCCAAGGTGAGCTGGACAGATGAGAGCCCTGGGTAGGATTTTGTGAACTTAGATTCTAGGGTAGAGAGGCAGAAATTTGTATTTTTTGGAAACTTGCTCTGAAGGAAAAATACAGATGAGCAGATTTGGCGTGGCTCGTGTGTTCTCTGTTGGGAACTTTTGTTTGACCTGAATGATGAGATTTTCAGGAAGAGGGAGCAGCAGATTCACTGAGGGGAGCAAAGCACCTGTGAGATCAGCAGAGGAGGTCAGCAGGGCTGGGAGGGCATGAGCGAGGCAGAGTAATGGGCGCGGCTGAGAGAAGTGGGCAGATGCCAGGTCCTACGTAGCCTTGGGGCTGTGGGCAAGAATTTGGGTTCTATTCTAAGAGCGGTAGGATATGGTTGATGGATTTTAAGCATGGCTGTGACAAGATCTGTTTTATGACTTAAAAAGAATCACTCTGGCTCTGCACTGAGTCGATAATAAATACCCATATAGCAGCAACACAGTTTACACTATAATGCTAAACAGAAAAATGACAGGATGAATGTGCAGTGTGATGAATGCATTTGTTTTAATAAATTATCAACATAAAATAAAAGATACTACTTTTGGGACATTATCTACGTTGTAATAGTTTACCACTGTTAAAGCACAATGCTCATATTTTATTTCTTCGTAGTAATTTTTCATTGAAAAATAATCTTGTAATCATAGCTAACTTTTCTGGTTGACAATTTGCCATTTTCTAGTGCGGGATGTTTTTTTTTCTTGGTCTTGTTTTCCTAAAAAGACTAAATGGGGGCAGGGGGGCTTCATATGCAGTATTTCCTTTAAGCCCTTCAGTGATGCAGTATCATCCCATTATGCAGTTATGCATTTGAGGACACTAAGGCCCAGAGGGCGTCTGTGGCTTCCCCAAGGTTACACAATAAGTAACTGGTCAATCCACGCTTCTCACCAAGGCCAGCCTGCCTCCAGCTCCTGGGCTCTACCCCCGGGCCCTTGCTGCCTGCTCCCACAGAGCCCTCGTTTCTCCCCACGTGCCATGGTTGCAGGCTGGCGGACCCTGAGCTGAATCTGGTTCCCAGATGGGCTTTGTTTGACCCACCCTGTGCTTGAAAATAAAGTTTAAAAAATTTGTTCCCAACATTCAAAACCTAAAAAATTTCACATAGAATTCCAGATTTTTACTTCTCTAGAAAAAAAAAATAACAAAAGGACTTGGCAGTCTTGGGTCCGAATTCCCTTGCAGAAGCAGTTGTCTTGAGCTGAGTAGGGCCTGTCCCCTTTAGAAGGGGACAAGTGTCCTTCATTACACAGCAGTCCCCACCCTCCTGCTTCACTCATTTCCTTTTTAGCACTACCCCTCCAGGCTGTTGGATTGGACACCCAGGCTGTGGGAATTTGAAAAAAAGAATCCATCATTACTTTTCCTATAACAAAATGCTTAGTAAAATGGAAAGACTTTGCAGATGGTGAATTTCTTGGTCAGTGGCTCAAAGAATACCATACCCATACATGTCTGGGTCTTTGCTCAGGTTTTTCCTGGTGCCTGGAAAACTTATAATACTTTCTTCCTTCACTTGGGAATACTTAGACTGATTCTTCAAGATTCCAGAGAGCTCTCCTTAACTTTCTCTCTTGAGTAAACAATCAGGGTCCTGCCCTTTGTCCCAGATGGCATCCCCTCCTTACCTCTACCCTTGAATTTATTACATTATATTGTGTGCAGGACAGTGCTTAGCATTTTGCATTGATAACTCTGTAAGCATTTTAATGGATGAGTGGATGAACACATTAAGTCATTTATCATGACATTTTTGATTGCTGGGTGTGCCTGTCCAGTAGCTGCATTCCAAAGAAAAGATCCATAGCACACCGAGTGTAAGTTAATTTTCTCTTTCCCCTTGTGCAAAAGGAAGTTTGGAGCATTACCATTGCTTTCCACCCCTGAGACACCCCTTGGCTGCACTCCGTTACGTGAGTCACGGCTTATTTTGTATGTGAAGTGAACCCTCTAGATGAAGCAGTCACTCCTCCGTGCCTCGCCTTGTGGTGGATAGTGCCTCGCCTTGTGGTGGATAACCCTTCACGTTGCTCCCTTCATCCTCCAAGAGAATAGAATCCGAGACTTAAATACTGAATCAAATAGGCTCTCTTTAGAATGTTTATACCTGGACCAGATTCCTCCCTGCCTTTGAGCAGCGAGGACAGTATTGTCAGCTGTTGGTAGAGCATCTGTTGTGCATTTTCTCTCCAGGGTGGTCTGCCCGTAAACTGGCCTTGTAACTGAGTGCTGAGTCTGAGGGCCTCCCTTCATGGCCCTGGACAGCGAGTTCGTTCCTTATCGTCCCTGCACTTGCACAGTTGATGTATGCCAAATAGGTGCGCGTTCTTTTCGTTTTATAGTCCAACAAAGTAATTTTAAAGAGCAGACAAAAGACAAGAAGGATTTGGCCTGGGACTTAGTAACATTTAATAAATGTCAGCTAGTATAACAATACTATATTTTGTGTTGAACTTGATGGCTTTTGGCAGACTTTGACATCTGTTTTCTTTATTTGATCTACAACTTAGCCTGGTGAGATAAATATTACTATTTGCCACATTTTACAGATGAACGCAAGCCTCAAAGAGATGAAATGACTTATCGGTGGGATTGGTCTTTATGAAGGTCTTCGGCTCTAAGTCCTGTCATGTTTTTTTCTGCTGCACCTTCCATGTTCCTTCCTTATTTGAGTTGGTGGTTTGTTACTCAGCTCCCTATGGGCAGGGACCGAATCTATTTATTCCTACTTGGCTGTTGTGCCCCCAGGGCTAAACACAGTGCTTTCTGAATTGAAAACATATACTGAGAGTATTTGCTAAACAAAGTCGTGTTTCCCAGTCAGAACTAGACTCATTGGCGATAATAGTCAAGCCCTCGTGTCCCGCCTCCTGCTCTGCAGGCTGTCGGCCGCATCTGGGCGTTTCCAGTGTAAACAGACAGGTGAGAGAAAGATCGCTGGCTGAGTTCAGCTGGCTTTATGCCGGCATGATAAGATTTGATGTAAAACAAAAATTGAATAAAGGTCTTCTCAAAATGGCTAAAATGGACACACCTAGTGGTGGAAAATATTATTTTTAGAAAAGACACTAAAAAAGGCCATGCGTTTGATGTGCACCGTGATGGGGGAATTCGTTAGCACAATCCACCTTATTCAGGTGAACTGTCACTTTGGGTATGTGGATGCTCGAGGTAGGTAGGTGTTGACTGAGGCAAGGGAAGAGACAGGCCATGAGCCAGAAAGGTTGCAAGACAGGGGATTCTTCTGGAAGGGTAAGCTAATCTCATTTCTCTGGACAGGTGGGTTGATTTGACTCTTTTTGTTCTTCTTATTGTACTCTTACCCTGAAAATGGGAATGACTGTTCGCTGCTGTAGGGATCTATGCATTTCATCAGTGAAGCAAACTTGTCCGGTGCCTGCTCTGTGGAAGGCATAGCACCCGGGGAGAGGGAGACAGGGCAGAAGGCAGGACCAGGTGCAAGAGGCTGTGAAAGCCATATTTTCCCATATTTCATTATTAAAATTTTCAACACAGAAAACTTGAGAGAATTTTATAGGGAATACTCAGAACTATCACCTGGATTCTGCCATTAACATTTTATTGTACTTGCTTTCTGTCAGCCCATCGTAAGTTTTTGGAGTAAGGTAAGACGTTATTATGCTTTGAATGCAGTTTGAAATATTAAACGCCCTTCACCATTCTGAGATACTTCATACATTCTATCAATATTGACCCTGCTTGATTGCTTTCTACGCACATTATCAGCACCTGCACTAGATATTTATTGATTTTAAATATCTACTATGTCCTTTGAAATCTGCTATCTCATTTAGTTCTTCAGAAAATCCTGTGAGGTAGATGTTATCGCATATTTTACAGAGAAAGAAGCTGAGGGTGGTGGGAGTTAAGTAGTGGGCTGGCCAGAAAGTCCATTTAGTTTTTTATGTAAAATAAAAGACACAGTTTTCATTTTCACCAATAACTTGATTGATTTGGATATTTTGAGTGTGTCAGCCATCTCCTGCTAATGCTTCTAGTGGGCGGAGGCCAGGGGTGCTGCTAAATGTCTTTCAAAGCATAAGACAGCCCCACAGCAAAGGATTGGAGAAAATGTCAGCAGTACCAAGAAACTTCGCGCTTTTGACGTTCCATCAGTCACAGCACCTTCAACCAGACACTGCACAAACCACTTTTTGTTGCATTTCAGTTGTGTTTTTATCTTTCCTGAAACGATAAAGCATAATATGCTGAAAATGTTGCATATTTTCTTCGATCTTCACTATTAAATTGGCTGCATAAAAATTCACCAGTTCGGATAAGATTTTTAAAAAATGCGTGCTGATATGACAACTGACAAAATACAATTTAACAAAACGGTTTCGAATGAAGTTACAGACAACTAAGCACTACTAGTGCCGTTGTACGGAAGAACCAAATAAACATTTTGACCAGTAGATTACCACTTCCCTCCTGTGTTACTTCTGGCGATGCTGGAACAGAAACTCAGGTTTTCTAATTCCAGGAAATAGATTTGAAAAGGATGTGTAAAGAAGGGTTAGCTGATTAAACTTCAGCCATTCTCAGGCAAGGTCTCCTTGTCTGCTCTGCAGATGAGACACCTACAGAGAGAGTTGGTTCTCAGAGTTTCAGTTTCAAACCCCAGGTAACACATTTGTCTGACATAACTTTTAAAGATATGAACTCTAGAATAAGATGTTATCAAAGCTATCTGATTATGATGATTAATTTATTGTTGTATTACAATTGTTTCACTCCCCCCCACCCCCATTGCTCACCCTTGCTCCACCCTCCCCATCCCATGTCCCAGTCAATCCCCCCTCATTGCCCATGTCCATGGGTCCTTCACACTAGCTCCTTGACTAAACCCTTCCCCTTCTTTCTTCCCTCTTCCCATCCCCCACCCCTCTGGTTATTGTAAGTTAGACCCACCATAAAGACTCACGTTTGCTGCTGTGTGAGATCTAAGGTTTGTGTATGTGAGATGCACAAATTTCAACCCATTCCTCTTTGGTCCGTGATCCAGTACTTCATTTTTTAGTGATTTCAAAGAGAAGAAGAGAGAGTATGTGTGTGTATGTGAGAGAAAGAAACATTGATTTGTTGTTCAACTTGTGTGTGCATCATTGGCTGACTCTTGTATGTGCCTGACCAGGGATGGCACCAGCAACCATGCTGTATCAGGACAAAACTCTGACCAGCTCACCTACCGGGCCAGGGCTGTGATCCAGCACTCTAGAGCTACCTTTCAAAGAGCTGGCCTCTTCCTCCCCTTTGCATTCACCTCCAATGTTTATAGTTTGAAAAAAAATGAATGAATTATTCAGTTAGTTCCTTACCTCTTCTGGAAGTAAGGGGACCTGGAAGTTCTTCTGTAGCCGAAGACTTCACTCAAGACTTGTCTTTGCTCATCCAGCTGTGGCCAGTCTGCTGTTTGAATGATAAAAATGATTCAGAGATCCTCATAAAAGCCCGATCTTTCTGAATCCCTCCTGCATGGAGGGGCTGTGGATTAGGGAAAAGTTGTGAGCAACCTCAGTAATAAAGGAAAGTTTGACTTCAGCTCTGTAGCGCCATCAATACTTAAACCTGTACCCTCTCAAAAAGCTGCTTTAGTCTGACTTCCAGGCTGTGTAATCCCAATTGGCACTGTCTTCTGCCTCAGAAAGGTGAGACTTGGGAGTATTCAGAGAGAATTAGAGAGCTGCCTGGGTGAGTGGCTCTGCTGTCCCTGGCCTCTGTCTTTTATTAGGGCTTTGCTGAAGGGTCTGAGCTGTGGCACAGATAGACGTGTTCTCCCAGGCATGGTACACGTATAGAATTTTGGAGCTTGCCTAAGTAAAGTCAAGCAAGCAAGTAGGAAGTAAAATCTTTTCACCAATTAGTTATGCTTAATATTATTAATAACAAAATTTTAACTTTCCCTACTCATATTTTTACTCTTACAACTTCATCACTAATTAGTGAAAATTATTGGTCATGGACAAGTGCCAGGCCTGGTCTGGCATTTGGGCACAAGTGGTCTGCATGACCCTGAAGTTTTCCTTCAGTGTGGGCATTCTGTGGACCTAAGATAGATGAGAAGACAAACCAGACCAGAGTGAAGCCTACTGCAGTTGTGTTGGCCTGAGGCCTTGTGGTCTGGCTTTGGCTGGGGGTCAGAGACAAGCCCGTGGACCTGAGAAAGAGAGTGAATCACTGTGAAGGCATTTAGTGAGCACCTCCCATGTCCTGGGAAGCAGCAACTGGACAGTGGGGAAGGAGTATTGACTGGGTTTGGAGTTCCAGTGGCTTTACCCCAGGCTTTCCGTTGAATATATGCATGATATTGGTCAATTCACTTCACTCATAGGCCTTAGTTTCCTATCTATAAAATAGTATTAATGAATATTCTGTATCAGAGGATATTTGATAAGTTGTAGAGTGCTGGTGGGAGTGATGTATGTGTGGATGATGATGATGGCAGAGATGACTTGGAAAAAAAATTAGCAAGATCTGTTTTTCAAATATTTATCTGTAGATGCAGTTAAGAAAGCCAACAGTGAAAGGAAATAAGATTCACATTGTTCTTTATGAACAACTTGGGGAACAGGTATTATTTCTGTTGGAGCAGGTAGGAAAAGGTTGGTGGAGGTTCACTTCATGTAGCTAGTGAGTGGGAGAATTGGGAGTCTAATTCAAACACAAGTAGAGCTTGTGCACTTTCAATAGCTCACAGGCCAGGGGTTGGGGGAGTGGAGGAATCAGGGAAAGAGTACATCCATCTGCAGTTTCCAAGCAAATGTTTCCAGAGAGGTTTTGCTTGCACTATTATTATTGCAAAGTTACAGGGCATGGTCTTTAGCAACACACATTCTTAGGCCAATGGCTTTAAGAATGGGTATATGCTTTAGTGTGGTGTCAATGAGTTCCTGCCAGAATTGATCAGGGATATTCATTCATTCAAGAAGCATTTATTGGAAATTAACTTTATTCTAGGTACTTTGTTAACTGCTGGGAATAGAGCAGTAAATGAAGTGCCCCTGTCCTTAAGCTGCTCATATTCTAGAAGAGAGAGACAGAAATAAAGTCACAGTGGAATGTTAGTGGAATGGAAACTCAGGTCACCCTGGGGAGAGGAGTTGGAGGGGGCGGTATGTAGGCTGAAGTCTGAAGGATGGACTTGAGTAAGCTGAACACTCTGGTGGGGTGGCTGTTTGCAAAAGGCAGGCTGGGGGGATGGCAGAGCCTGGGGAAAGGTCTGGCATCAGAAGAAACAAGAACTTGGTGGGGCTGCAAACACAATATGGTGAGAGCTTAGAATGGGAAAGAGTGGTTGAATGAGTCAGTCAGAAACCACTTTCTGAGTCCCTGTTGTGTATTCAATACTATTCATACCAGCGATTTCTTTTCTGGACATCATGGGATGGAGCCAGTCTACGATAGCTACAGTCAGAGCAAAGACAGAAGCTATTTGCCACGCTTTTCTGACTCTCCCATCTCAAGGACCTTACCTGCAAACTCCCTGGAGATGAGCGCCCAGTGCTTACGGAGCTGCCGTGTCCTCCTTGGGCAGAGAAACTCTCCTCATTTCGGTCGTCTCTGGACTAGGCCTGACAGTGCCCCAGAGAGTAAAGCAGTGAATTAACCCCTGCTGCCCAGGAGGGTGGGACCGAGCACCAGGCAGGGCTCTTTCTACCTCTCCGTTGGTGGGTGTGTGACTCAGAGGCAATGACATCAGCCATGACTTCATTCACCCAGAGGAGAGACAGTGTGCTGACCTATGGGGCCCTGGCGCCTGCCCTTCCTTCTCCATGTTTTGTCTCAGTGGACATTGTCACGGCCCTGCTGTTGTTTTCCACACATCCTTTTTATTTTAAATAGTTTCTGCCTTTCTTCCTTTTTCTTTCTCATATTCTTTATTTCTTATGTTAAACCTATTCTTCTTTTCTTCCCCTTCTCTTTCTCTCATTGTCCGTCTTTTGCTTTTGTCTTTAATTGCATTTCCTTCCTCATCTTAATCTTTCTTGTTATGTTTTCATTCTTGCTCATCTTCCCTTTTGCCTCTGTTGTTCTCTTTTCCTATGTTGCTGTCCTGCCCTTCCTAAAATTGGATCCACAGATCACCCCCTGCTTAGGACTGATGGTGGCTGCCTTCTCTTCTGACCTGAGTGTCTAAACCAAATCCAAATTTCTCTCTTACTGCACTTCAGCACACATTTCTCAGGCTGCCCTTTCCAGGGGCTCTTTTCCATGGTCAGGGATGCATTGATGCTTCTTCCTACTCTTGCTTAGGCATTTGCCCCAGCTTGGACTGCTCTTCATTCCATCTGTCATAGTCTGTGCCTTCCCTGTGCACCAAGGTTGGACACTCCCTCCTTAATAATACCTGTCTTGTACCTCCTGCCCACAGCAGTGTCTTTCCTTCATGGCCAGGCAGTACTCTTAGTTTATAAATCAGATATTTTAGAACTTGAATTACTCTGTACTGTTTATATGTTCTTCCTGAGTGTTTCATACGCATAGACTCTTTGCTTTACCAATCCAGTCTGCAGCCCGAGAATCTGGACCAGCACATTCCTGCCTGTCATGACCCATCTTCAGACCTAGCAACACCTGGCCGCAAGCCAGGCCTGATAGATTGTTACAAGGTCAATAAATATTTCATTTAAGAAATAGTTATTTCATGTTAAGTCTAGGTACACAGATGAATAAGTTATCGTCCTTTCCTAAAATGAGATAGATGTAGTTTGAGAAGAGTAAGGATGTGGAGGAAACTGACATCTACTGGAGATGTGCCAAGATGGGCGCATTAACATGTACACCTCATCCAATGGAATCCTATGAACAATATGATTAGTTAAGTATTGCTGCAAATGACCAAAGTGAGACCTATAGTTATCAGATGACTACCGGCCAATGCAACTAACAAGTAGGAGAACCAAAGTTTGAACTAAGGTGTATCAGTCTCCAAAGCTCCTGCTTTTCCTGAGGATAAAAACAGGAGGTGGAACTGACATTCTAACTAATAACTAGCACAGTTGTTTAAGTAGTGCTTGCTATGTGTGCCAGGTGTTGTTCTAAATACTTTATATATGTTTGCTCATTTGTTCCCTCAACAACTCTATGGTGTAGGTAGTGATATTGTTCTCTGTAATTATTATGGGACAAGGGAATCGAAGTGAAAAATACTGAAGTAGCTTTCCCAAGGCCATGCATCTACAAGGTTTAGAGCTAGGATTTCCACTCTTGGAGTGTGGCTCTGGAGAAGAGGCAGCAGGATGTGTGAAGTCACCTTGGTGTAGAAGCATATTGCATTACTAGAATCACCATAAGTATGTTTGAACAGTCAGGGGCTGTGGGGGTGAAGGCGTTGACATGTGAGGATAAAGAGGAAGCCTGAAGCCAGATCACAATCATCATGTAGTGTTCAGTGTCCTTCATAAGGACCCTTCACAGATTATGCAGGTAATGTTTCTAGAAGGGATGTCTTCTGTGATACTGGATTGTTAGGCATCCACCATAAGGAAGAGTTTATGAAGTTTTGATCTTCTATAGTTTGAGTAGGGAAGAGATTTCTCAGTTGTGGCCCTTATCTCTGCTCTGTAGGAAATGAACAGTGCTGTAAATGAACAAGGAGGGACACACACACACGCACACACACACTCTCAAAAAAGCCCCAAAGAAATGTTATAGTGGAACTGTAATGTGTACCCATTCTTTATGGGTTGGGGATAAATAAAGTCTGGGTCGAAGGACATTTGGGGAAGAAAGAGGAGGGAAATGCATGTGAGCCAGCCTGAACTTGCCACCAGCTTGTCCTCAGATGTCCCAGAGCATTCAGCATTTGATGGAGCGCCTTTCCTGCTGCAGCCCCCTCTCCAGCGGCGCTTGGCAACCATTCAGCATGGTGCTGCCCGGATCCAGGAGCTCAAGCCAGAAAGTGAATGAATCCATTTCCCAATTAAAATGAAACTTCTCCAAAGGACCTGCTCACCTCAAGAAGAAAAATTTATCTTCCTGGCAGTCTCACTGGGCTAGAATATGTCTCTGCTCCTAAGATAGACTATGAAAAGCCATTATGTGAATGAGAAAAGAGAAACTGGGACAGTTGTTATTCACAGTCTCATTTATTTATCCATTCATTCCTTATTGCCATTTCCACAGACTTCTATTTAACTTGTACATCTCTGCTCATTCATTTATTTATTCATTCAGCTAATATTATTCATCATCTGTATGTCAGATACAATGCTAGGCCCTAGGGATAGAGAGAGAGAAAAACACACAGTTATTGCCTCTTAGGAGCACTTAGTCCAGTGACAGAGGCAGGTACATGAACGGAGATGGGAAGAACCATGGTTGGGACATTCACAGAGGGTCGTGGGGGCATTGCATAGAGGTATCCTAAATCAGGGGAATCGGAAGATTTTATGGTGTGGGGGATACTTGGGTTGGGTCCTAAATGATGAGTACATGTTGGCCAGGGAGAGTGTTTCAGATGCAGTACACTATGATGAAGATGATGGTGAGAAAAAGCACCGTGGATGTGGGTGACAGAGTGTAGCATCTCAGTGATCAGAGGTGAAGCTGGTGAGAAAGATATGTTATGTTAATGAATTTTATCTTTCACCCCAAAGGTAGTAGAAAACCGAAGGGTGCAAATTATACTAGATTGAAAGCTCCCTATAGGTGGGGACTGTCTGTTGGTTGCTCATTTTCTAAGCATTGAGCATAGTACCTGGGAAGTAGAAGATATGAAATAAATACTGAGTTAATGAATTATAGAATCAAATTTATAGTTGACAGAGGCCTTTGTAATCTAATTGGCTGTGTATAGGGAGGGAATTGAAGGGGTTAAGTTATGAAAGTTAGGGGCTGTATCAGTTAGCTTAACCGTGTAACAGATCATACAATTTTCTAACCTCTTCATTATGCAGGCTGCTCAGAAAGATGCTCTTTTTGGTATCCACTGGATTCATTCAAGAGCCTACGGAGAGCTGCTGGATAGGGTTTGATAATCTTGGCTTCGGTTAGCTCTCTTGCATGTCTTTGAGCCTTGGCTGGGATGGTCCTTTTTGCTCCACGTGTCCCCTCATCTTCTGGCAGACCAGCTTGAACTGCCTCACTTGGAGTACTACATTCCAAGAAGACAAAAGCAAGGTCCTTTGAGGCCTCAATTGAGAAGCAGCTCAGTGCTACTTCTTTCTGTTGACCAAAACAAGTCATAAGGACAACCCCAATTCAAGTGGTGGATAAACAGATTCATCTCTCTATAGGAAGAGCTACAGAGTCATAAGGCAAAGGGTATTGAATGCAGGGAAGGGAAGAATTATGGCCATGTTTGTAGTGTGTCATAGATGAGATGGCAGTAATCCAGGTGATAGAGTATGATGAACTGGAAATGGAGTAGCGAAGATGAGGGTGTGATGGATTATTGGCCCTGTTTCTTTGGAGAAGAACCCTGACTGATGTACCAGGGTGAGGAGATGAGGAGATGAGAACCTCTTCCTGAATTAATTGGCGGTTTAAATTAGGATGATGGGATATAAGGAATAAGAGAGAAGCATAGGTAACTCCTTAGGCAACTGGATGGGAAAGTCTAGGAGGTGGAAAACATTTTGGGGAAGATCACATATTTCATCTTGGCCATGTTGAGTTGAGAGGTGCAGGGAGACATCCAGGGAACATGTATCAAGAGTAGAGTGTGAGTGGGAATTTGAGATTTGGCATGTTGTTCAACTTTTATCTGGTTGGAGATCATGGGAGTAATTGAGATCGCCCAGCGTGCGCCCAGTGAGAAGAATAATGAGGCAAGAACTGTGGTAGCGTCCACATTTAACAGGTGACTAAGGGAAGGAGATGGACAAGCAGTGAGAAGAGTGTGAGGGATTTGGGAGGATGAGGTATTAAGAAGGACCTCCTCATCTTTCTACTCCTCCAACCCTCCTACTTTTTTCATGTTCATTCCAAGACCTTACATCTCAAAGCCTCCTCTTCGTGTTAGGATTCCTTCCCTTCATTTTTCTTTCCCTCCTTCCCTCTCTTTTACAGACAGTACCACCCACAAGAAATTGGATTATTAAGGTCACCATGACATCATTCTTTTCTCCTGGCACTTGTGCATTTTATTATGCTTGAGGGAGGTGGACACCTGAGCTAGCACTGGGCTGATCCATAGAGATCTACATTTCAGTCTCTTTCCACTTATCTGTATGTAACCTTGGGACACTCATAGTGTGGTTCCTTCCTGGATTTTAGTTTCTTAACATGCAAGATGAGATTTATAATTTCTTGCCCTCCCTGCCCTGAAGAATTATACAGATCAGATGAGATCATGCATGTTAAAGTGCTTTGAAAAACATGAAGCTCTGTAGCAGTAATTAGAGTAAAACTCATTGACTTATCAGGCTCTCTACATTGTTTCATTTAATTCTTACAATATCCCTTTGAGGTAGATGCTAGTAATAACGGCATTTGAGGAAACTGGAGCTTAACAAATTAATTTGCTTCAAGCTACACAGCTGTGAAGTGGTGAGGACAATAATCAAATTCAGGTCAGCCTGACTCCAAAGTTCTTAGAGCCCACATACCAAAGCCTTGTTTTCCTAATGCATGTGGTGGTATCAGATTCCTGAGCAAAGTCAGCTTTGCTGAATATGATCAGCTTTCATGTAAATGATAACATTTTTATGGTTGGGAAATCAGCTGCAGTGTGGATTATAAATGTGCCTTTCTGTATAATAGTGGCGCTCTAGAGGAGGTGGTGGTGGGAGGGGGAGGATACATATATAAATGCACTTCTTGAAAATTAAAGAATTTAAATTATACAATAGGATCATTTTATTTTACAAATAAATCCTATGAAGTTACAGTTAAATCCTCCTCTAATGAGGGTGGTCTTATCATTCCAGGTTTTTGTTTCTTGGGTGCCATTTTCCACAGTAGCATAGATACTTATTTGACTTGCCCTTTTGGTGTCAGCTCAGATCTCTTTCCTGTGACGCCTTTACTAGCTGCCTGACCCCACAGCTCTTTCCCTCCTCTGAATCCTGCCTGCGATTAGTCATTAGAGGCAGCTATATGACCGCACTCAAAATATTGTGATCAAGTTAGGAGGCTGACTCACCAGGCTTTGGTATTGGGCTCATTACATTATTGTCATACATCATCTTACATTAATGATGTTTTCCTTCGCACACATGCATTTTCAGCTCTCTTTGAACTTCTAAAGGGTCAGACTTTACATTTCTTTGTCCTTCTTGAAACTTTCTGTGTTTGATTTCCCCCCATGAGTCAGCTGGCTTTTCCCCTCCAGGAGTTTGTCATTTTGAGGTGGATTTAGGTACATGAACATACAGCAGAGGATGGAGGGACTCACTGACAAGGTGGTATTTGAGCTGGATTTGAACCAAAGATAGAAAACTTGGGTCATGGGAGAAGGTGGGAAAGTCAGTCCAAGTGGAGGCATTAGCCTCAAAAGAGGCATGGAAACATAAACGTGCATAGTGCATTTGGGGAAGTGAGAGAAATGAGGTGAGAGCAGGACAGAGAGATCTAGGAGGAGGTGATGGGCGATGAGTCTGGAAGAATTCACAAAAATAATGGCCAAGCTGGAGCCAGGTTGTTAAGTGTCCCGAGAACTATGCCAAGGAGACAAAATGGGATTTTAGCCCATGGGGAACTATCGAACCATTTTCAACAAAGGAACATAACGGTAAGTTTTTGAAGTTTTATAAAGATGCCTCTCATAGCACAAACCTCTCTTAGGGTGTCTGTCTGTCTATCTGATTTGCAGTATGTCCAATGTTAGATCTTTTTCTCTAACATTGGAGATGGGAGTTTGAAACACAGTTGTTTCATTCATTCTGGGAAGTTGCTGGTTGGGGATTATGACCCACTTTGTGTTTCAGCATCGTTTTTTTTAAAGAATGACATTTAAGGATTAAGTTTCTTCCTGATACATCTTTCCTCTCTGGACCTTCAGTCTGTGCCCTAATTTGGAGTCTTGAATGCAGATTGAGGCTAAGGTTTGGCTTTTTTATGGGTTGTTGTGCTGGAAAACAACATCATGAGTATTTGGAACGTTCAGGCAGGATCACGTATTGGGTGGGGAATTAGAAAACTCTGTTTCCTCCCATTTTTCACTGCCCACAGCAGATATCCCAGATAGAATCTCTTTACAATTAATAACAAAATACTTGGATCACCCTTTTGTAAGCGGTCATCCGTGCTTTTTCTTGCTGCTCCACGACCCTGGCGTCTCCCGACATGCATTGCAGTATCTGCTTCATTTTTCACACAAGTCCCTCCGTGTCTAGAAGCCAGCAGAGGCCTGGCTGCTTCCCTGGACACTTTGTTGAGAGGGGAGGGAAGAAGGCTGCATCTCCCTGCCCTGAGGCTGGGGTGGCTGCTGCCCACTCTCGGTCTCGGTATTCTGTTCTCCACCCTCTGCTGAGACCTGCAGCTGTGTGCGCTTTGAGCAGTGCCTCCTCCCAAGAAATGCTGTAGTTTTATGGGCTAATACATGGTGAAAAAAAACCCCAAAGAAGTAAAAAGTTCCTTTGGTTGCTTTCAAGCCTAGGGGATTGCTTGCTCAAAGGACTTTTATTGGAATGCAGAAGTCTTACTGCCAAGTCATACACCCCAAATCATGGCCGATGTCTTTTTCCTTCAAAAGACTCATTTTTGTTAGTTGCTTGGCAACTGGAGGATAGACTTAACCCATTCAGCACGGAGCTCTAGTTTAAACTGGATTTAGCTGTGTGTAAAGGGGTACAACTGAAGTTGCAGTGTGAGGACTGGCTCTGTGCTCTCTGACCTGTCCCCATGTGCATGCAGGGAGGCTGTTAGTAAGTGCAGAGAAGTTGAGTGAGTTTCCCCGGACTGAAAGTGAACTCTCTGAAATTTAAAAAAAAAAAGTAAAAAAATGTATTTGGGAAAGTTTCCTTTTTTAAAAAAATTTTCTTTATCTTCTCGGTGTGTGTGTGTGTGTGTGTGTGTGTATGTGTTTCTATAAAGAATGGCAACAGCTTCCTCCATGACTGTTCCAAAAGGCGAAAACCCTCCACCCTGACAGACCTGGGGGCCTCAGGGTGGTGGTGTCTGTAGCAGTGGGGTGGGGTGGGGTGGGGGGGCACACTCACTTTAGAGCTGGCAGCCCCGTGGGACATTGGGCTAAGTTCTTGTCATCCAAACCACAGTCTCTACATCCTTCACGTTTGAGTATTGTTTGCTTATAGACCTCTGAACCACTCTGAGAATCAGATGCGAGGGGACACGTGGAAGCACTATTATAAGATGTGGAGGAATGTAAGAAGGAAGTTACTGTGTCTTGATGTATAGGCCCAATGGTTACAAGGATAGAATTAATTCAGTGAGACTGAGGCTGTTGGCTGGGACTGAACTGGCTGGGGAAGAGGAGAGATGGAGAGATTTTCCCCACAGAACTAGATTAAAAATTTACCCATGGGGCTAATGTACCCTTGGCCAGTCATTTGTCATCTGATGACAGAGTACTTGTGAATTAGGTAGCCCAACCTGGGAATAGCATGGGATCCTTACAGGTAGTCTGTCGGCCTCTTGAAGGAGGGGTTCAAGCTTCTGGAGACGTTCCCTCTCATCCAGGCAAACTCTTTCGCCTTTCCCTTGGGTGGCTAACCTCCAGGCTACTTTTGTAGAGAGAGCAGGGATTATTGCTGTCTTCTCCTCCTAGACACCATGCATTTGGAAGGCTATCTCATACTCTAGTGTGTGGTTTCTAGTTTTTCATCCTGTAGTGAGGTTGAAGTAGGGTCCCTGGCTTTGATCAATGAAGCTGGCGTGGTCTCAAGAAGAAATGACATTCCTGGCTGCCTTGTGCCTCCCACCCTCAGTGTGTAAGGGTCTGAAGCCCTTACTGAGATGTCCTGCTTGGGTGCCATGGTTCTCAGTGGCCGTCTGTGTGGCCACGGTCTGCAAGCTCTCATTCTGCAAGATCTTGAATGTCCCCTTACAGGGTCTAACAGAAGCAGTTGTTTTCTGAGTTTAGGAAGCTTTTGTTCAGCTCTGGCTTAAAGCACTGGTTGTTGCTGCCATGGATTTAGTGCTTGGATTTCTGGAGCCCTTAGGAGGAGGCACCATTTTCTTTTTCTCCCTGAAAACCAATCACTGAAGTCATAAAGCACAAGGAAAACGGTTTTTTTGATCACCCAGAAGGCATACTATTAGTTTCACTAGTTTGACTCATGTACGAGTTTCAAAGGTTACCGATTTTTGTTTGTGATCTGTTAAGTGTCTTGATGCTACTGGTTAACATGTGTGGGTATTCAGAGAAGTTTAGCCCTTTTTAGCTCTAAGTTCTCATCCATATGCTAAGGAATTTAAACAAACAAAAAGAATAGAAAATAAATGGTTTATATCAGATCCCTTTTGATGTAATACTGAAGTTTCTCTGCTAGGTGTCTGTGTTCATATAGTTGTGATAAGGAAGGAGGAAAGAGGAAGAACTCAGGATTTGAGGGCAAATGTGGTTAAAGTTCAGTTGTATTTCTGTAAATTAAATGTAATAACACCTGGGAATTTTGTGTTGTTCAGAGGACATAACACACATGGAAGCATTTCATTAACTCTGCAGTCCGCCTCACAGGAGAGCTAGTAAGGTGAACCCAAGCAGTTTGGTGTCCGGCAGCCATTGATTCAGTGCCTGCTGTGTGTCACTGTCTGGCAGATACTGGAAGTCGTTTCATCTGAACTGCATTGTTACCCTTCGGGTCCCAAATATACCCTCATGCTCATGATACGTTCCTCACCATTGAGCCATGTGGGGAGGGGTAATTGAAACCAAGACACAGTTGCCTGGCTGGTAGGAAACATTTTCTGCCATCACCTCTAGTCTGCTTTACTCTTTCTTCTTTTGATGAAGTTCTACTTCTCCAGGTACAACCAGTGGCCACTTCATAGTATTTCACCTCCAGTTTCATTCACAAGCAGAAGTTCAATGACTCCATTTGGCTTCCGCTTCTAAATTCCTGGGAGAAGAGAGCTGATTGGCTCAGGTCACATGTCCATCCTGATCTGGTGAAGGGAATGGAGTTAATATAGTTTCTACCTCACAGCCAAGGGTCCAGCCCTGTGCAGGGGGAGGAGAGGGATAGTCATGGGATATCATGGTGCATAAACTGACAAAACCCTTGACCGCCTAGAATTTACAATCCAGCAGGAAAGACATTCACACCTAATTGTGTGGTGCTATGGGTTGTGTGACAGCCAGACCTAATCTGAGTAGGGGATTCTGGAAGCCTGGCCCAGGGAAGGATGGAAAGGGTTAACCAAAGGGGCAGGGTGACGTGGATCCTGGGAAGAAGCAGGGTAGTGAGTGAGGGGTGAATGTCCTCATAAGGTCCACGGAGGAAAGAAAGAGCCCAGTGGCAAGAAAAGCTCTGACTACATTGGCAGGGTAGAAGAAACAAGTGTTTTAAAAATGTACAGAAATAACTTGATTACATGTCATTCTCTTTGGCTTAGATTTGAAGTTCTTTGAGGGCAGGAATCGTGTTTCCTGTTGCCATCGGAGCCAGTTGGTGTGGAGAGAATTCTACATGGGCAGGGCAGGTTCTGTCTCATGCACTAATTTCTTAGTGTGGTTCTCCTCCCCCACCCAAGCTTACAGCTGTTCAGCTTTGAAATCTTATATGTCTTAAAGATTATCCTCTAACCTTTCACTGGGAAGATGGATTGCATACCTTCACAGAGTGTGCTTCCTACCCCTCCACAAAGGCAAAGAGAAGAAAAGGGAAATTAGGGTCATTTTTGCAAGGATCAATAATTGCCAGTATTTCTTTCCCATATAGGTACTGCTTTTACATCGGTCTTGCTCTCATCTGAATAAATGTGTTATTGGGCATTGTTGGTTATGCTTTTTCTTTTGAAAAATTGGAGACATTATTGAAAGAGGAGAGGGATAGAGAAAACAGCCCATAATTGATTCTAATATATATTTAATTTGGCAGAACTTGAGAGAGACTTGCTGGGATAAGGCGGGACATTTCTTTGATCTCCCAGACTTCTTATCGTGGAAGGCAACAGGTGTCACAGCACGGTATGTTAATTACAAGTTAGATTTTATTTGCGCTCATCCATTCTCGGGTATCTGTATATATATTGCTTTCTTAACTTGCTTTGACTGGACACACTGTTTCTACATCTGCATGCGATTTTGCGTACTTTGAAACATCTTGAATCTATCTTCCACCTTCACTGCACATGCTGAAGCACCATTGTTCCCATGAGGTCCAGAATATGGTATTCAAGGTGAAGACCATTCATTGTAATGGGACACATTCGAATGAGACATGGACAGCCCATCATGAAATGTGACTTTTTCCAAAGGCATTTTTTAACATAGTGAATAAAAAGGAAAATACTTTTTTTGGCTCCTAAAATTAAGGCACAAGAAGATATGCTTTATTAAAAAGAATTTTATTTTTCAATTACTGTTGGCATACAGTATTATATTAGTTTTGTGTCTAACATTGTGATTAGATATTTATAAATCCTATGAAGTGATTTTCCCAATAAGTCTAATATCCATCTGATGCTATGCATAGTTTTTATGTTATTGACTATATTTCCTATGTTGTACTTTATATCCCTGCGACTATTTTTATAACTGCCAATTTGTACTTCTCAATCCCTTCACCTTTTCCATCCATAAAAGATAGATGTATGCTTTTTTAAAGAAGCTGGATGGGTGTGTCATGAACCTATTTTGCCTTTTATATTGACATAGCTGAAACATTGCAGAATGTGGAGGTATATATGTTGGAAGTCAACAATGTTAAAATACAGCATGAATGTTAGAAATAAGTATGTGCTATGTGGCAGAGACAATTTAAAAAATACTCATTGAGTGTGAATTGTGGCTGCTGTAATTAACAGTTGATACATGTGTGTGGATATATATATATATATACACACATACATGTCATAATGTATGTATACATACAAGGTGTGTGTGATAAATTGGCAAAATTACAGTCACCATACTACAAAAGTGTTATATTTTGAAGTAAGTTTATTCTTATATGTAAATACATAAACATAGTCATTATTTTTTAAATTGTTCAAAAAAGTCTCCATTTGCTGCAATAATAGACTCAATTCAACTTTGAAATCTTGAGCACACTTCAACTTTTCTTTATCCATGGACATCATAATATTTTCCATCTTAGTTTAAACAGCCTCTTTTTTGAAATGAGGGTGTTTATTAACTTCTCTCTCACAAATGCTGCATACATAATAGTCTAAAGGATTTGCATCTGGTGAACCAGATTTCCTTTGACCAGAATTCAGGAACATTGACACTGAGAAGTCCTTGCACCTTTTTGGTATTATGTGCTGGTGCACCATCTTGTTGGAAGATAAAATGATGTCCATTTGTGACTTGCTTCATCCACGGTACAACTACTTCTCGCAAAACCTCAAGGTAAACATCAGCAGTCACCTTCAAGCCTTGTGGGAAAAAATGCAGGGTTATGACATCTCCTTCATTGCTGACAACACCTAACACCATCAGGAAATTTCATTTTCATGACAATTAGGACTTCATTAAGATTGTCACAGAGCCACCCGTTGTTTCTTCTGTTGAATATTTGGTCCCGCTGAGAATTCTTTGCACTGGAGATGAAAATCAGAGGGTTTTTTTGTTGGGATTTTTCCATTTTGTTAGTAGTTTCCTTACTTTTTCAAAGTGCCTTTCCTTTGTCTGCTGTGTCATAAACTGACCTCTTCTAAGAACATACAATCTGTATCTGATATCTTCAGCAAAAATCTTGCCACTCATTGCATCTGATATCTGCATTTCTCTTGCTGTGGAGTGCATTGACTTTCCTGGATCTTCATTGATGATCTCCTGGATTTGGTGTACAATATCTGGACTTGTGCGATCCTTGCATACCTTATGTGTTTTCTTTGTTGGTGTGGTGACATCAGGATCAGCACATTACACCTTCTCCTTCTTCACATTGTCAGCTGTACATAAAGGGATGTAATTGAAGTCCACAATTTCCTTAGCAGTTCATCCTGCTCACAATCCAGAAATTATGGTTGCTCTAACATGGTATTCCTTCGACATGATGTTTGCTCTCAGAATTTAATGCTTTCTATCTGAAGCAATGCTGTTAAATCATAACCTTCAGAACATAGTTTTTCAAAATTAATAAGCACATGAAATAAGGAGATGCAAAGTCATTGCCACTTTATTGCGAGTACCCAGTATATATACACACATATATATGTATACCATATGTGTATGTGTACACACACACACACACACATATATATATATATGTAGGTAAGCTTGACATAAGCTTGACATGAAATCTCAAAGTATGCACATCTGCTGTCATTCTGATCTCAGGTTTCAGGAGATGCACAGGGATGTAGCAACAGGGTGGGGAGGGGTCTTCCCATCTTGAAAATGATTTAAAATCTGTATTGAACAAATCTGAGAAAGAGGATCAGTTCCCAGAGGACAGATAAACCTGTATAAATACATATATTTACAGAGGCAGGTGCTGTATCTTAAAGTCAGCTCATTCAGAAAGGACTGAATCTTCCCCATTTTTCTTTTTATTTAAACTCAAGGGAAGTGGGGGATAGGAGCACCGTTTTCCCTGTGCTCTTTCTGTCTCTCTCATTTTGGGTGGTTTGAACTTTTTCTGTAGAGTTGATAAGAATGTGGTAGTTCAGCAGCCGCGGCCTTCAGAAAGGAGATAGGAGAGGACGTGCTTCACGATCACATCATTTTTCATGTGGCTTATCCTCCCCCTGCCAGCAGTAAAGTGATTATTAGTCCAGGGTCTCAGGATAGTGGGGGGCTCACGTGTGTACAAATGGCTTCAGCAGACTTCAGGTATTCACCCCTGCCTCGGGGGAAAGCTCTGGAGGAGTGGTCTGAACTTGACCCCCAGCAGGTACAATTAGTTACTGTTCAACACTGTTAATCACCAATGGGGAGGCCTGGGTGCTCATGAAAATCTCATGTTGGGCATTCCTTTCTTGGTGTGAAATTAATTGTCTGAAGTCATTTCTGGAAGGACCTTTCTGTAGGTTTTTTTTTGTTTTTGTTTGTTTTCACCTTTGTGCAGTAGAATGTTTTCATTGTTTTTAACCAAATGGACCTAATTAGTCAAAGCAGTAGTAATAGTGTGGGTATTGGTAATACCTCATTGGCCTGCAAACCTTGAAGACTCAAAAATAGAACTGCAGATGGAGGAAGACCTTGCTGTCCTTCTCTTTTAGTGTTTTCTTCTTTGGGGGGGCAGGTGGGTGAGTGGGGGAGAGGAGTATTGTTCATCCTGGGGCATTGGCATGCTCCCTGGTTCTTTCTGATGGTGCTGGATAGCCTGACCCCCCTTTCCTGGTGCCTCATGCCATATGAAGTCATCAAGGAGGAGGTTTTTTGAAGCTAGTTCTGTCTTAGCTGGATTTAAATGCAGTAGCATGCATACCCACTCTGCAGTCACAATGTGACTTCTCGTCCTCGATTTTGACACACAAGAGTTATGTGATGTTGGGTCCTTTCCTCCTTTGAATCTCACTTATCTATAAAATGGGGGTCATGATGCCTATCTTATAAGCTCGTTTGGAGAGTCCTATTAAACCAGTTTTTCTAAGCTATCGTGATCATAAGAATGAGCTGAATCATTTATTCAAAGCACAGATACCCAGGGATTTCAGTTTTGAGGCTGTGGAGTCAGAATTTCCATGGGGTACCTGGGAGTTTTACGTTTAGCAAGTGGCTCAGGAGGTTATACGAGCAGGTGATTTTGGACAACGTTGCCTAACAGAATATATAGAAAAGTAATATGAAATTCCCAGTCCCTCTCAGGGATTGGAAGCACTTGAAAAGGTTTAATGAATTTGGTGACTTTAAAAGTGGAGAGCTTCTGTTGACCTGTCAGAACATGCTGGGGTGCTTCTAGCCCTGCTCATGACCATATCAAACCCCAAGGAAACATAAAGTTGAACGCGCAGAAATGATTTATCGGCTGTCCAGTCATCCCTGCCATTTTTAAAAATTGGCTTTGACACTATGACTCATTCACTTTTTATTAGTACAGATTTTCAGTCCTCCTCTTTGCGCCCCTTGCCCTGTACTTGCGCACTTGCAAGTGACTTCAAAGGCCTCCCCTCCAGGCTGTGTTCTAGAGACCTTGGGTGCCAGGCACCGAGTTCTTCTCACTCAGGTGGTAACCCTCCCCCTGCAAGCCTAGCTGTTAGAGCTGTCTGTCTCCCCTGTCATTTTCTTAGTCACCAGTTCTTCCTCCCTTCTCAGTTTCAACCTGCATGATCAGGGCGAACCCAGTAACTTCCTCAGTTGTACAGTGAATGGATAATGGTGGCACCACTCTGGGTCAGGGCACAGGCTGAGTGAGGGAGCCGGAAAACTTCCAGTGCAGTGCTGAGAAAGTTTTGGAAGGAATTAGCTACTTTATTTTGTTCCTCTTTTCTGTCAGTTTTGGCAGGAGTCTTTGCATTAAGTTTCTGGCATAATGAAAAGAGGGAAACCCTTGTAAGTCAGACTAACCTGGGTTTAGTGTCTTCGCCGTGTACTGTTGGCAGGAACCCGGGACAAATGACCCCTCCCCCCAACGCCTTCCCTGAGCATCAGGACCTCATCTGGATGTCCATTCAGGGTTAGTGAGGGTTTTAGAGATACTGTAAATAAAAGGTGTAGCACATAATATTTAAAAAAAACATGTAGTTCTTTTAAATGAAAATTCCTATTGTCCTTTCTTGAAGAATAAGGAAGATGAAGGAGGGTCTGAAATTGAATGTGCCAATGCTAAACAAACAAACAAACAAAAAACTGGGCAGTAGAACATGAACTTGACATCCTCTGCGCCAAGGAAAGATTCTTATTTGGTGTTTATTTGGCTCTTATTATGATAGTTTTGGTTGGCTTTGGGAAATGAGGGCCAAAAAAGGCTAGAGGGTGTTTTTTTTTAATTCTAGTGGAGTTAAGGCTGAAAAGTAATTGGATTTCACCTAGTCTTAAAGCTTTCAGACGTGTTTTTGGTGGTGATAGTAGGTAAGAAGTCCCCCTCCTCCTCTTGTGTGTTTCCCTCACTTCCCTTCAGTTATTATTCTCATCCTTTGAAATATGGCAGCCACTCAGATTTATCTGAGTCATCGAGAGAATCACCTCCTGGCTTATGATTAATTTGTAATTCAGCTGCATTCCTTTTATGATATTAAGGAAAGTAGTTATTGTTGTTTTTATTAATAATAGTAATTGTCACTTATTTTGTGCATTTTCTTTATCTGTAATAGACATATTATAAAATGTGAACACCAATTGCTTTGGAAACCATTGGTTACAGCAGGTGGTGTTGGTACCATTTTGCAGTTCAAGAACTGAAGTTGGATATTTTAGTAGTTATCCATATTCTAACTGTTGAGTGGGAAACTGTCTAGAATTTTGGTAGCATGAGAAATGAGAAGTCGAATTTAAATAATAAAAATTTTGTATAATCAGACAAAAACATTAAATCCTCGCTCTAAAGAAATTTGAAGTGTCTGGTAATAGAATAAGATAAAAAGTGATCAAAGTTTTAAAAAAATCACAGTGGAATGAAAATGCTAAAAGAATAACTAAGAATGCCAAGTGCTTCATAGAAACCCTTAGGTTATTCATGATTACTAATAGGTTTGTTTCCAGGCTTCCTAGTGGCCAAAGCAAGGATTAGAACATAATCATGATAAATCAAGTGAGCAGATAAGAACCAGATTGCTGATCAGGAGAAATAGAACTTTTTCTAACACAGGGCCTGAGGGAAATTTCACGTAGATTATCAAGGGTTAATGACATCCTGTAAATTATTTAAAAGTGTGTCCTATTAAATTCAATTATAATTTCAAGTATTTTTATTTTAAAAGTTTTGGATTTACAGAAAAAGTATCAAGACAGTACAAGAGAGTTTCTACATACCCAATACCCAACTTCCCTTATTATTAACATTTTAACATGGTACATTTGTCACAAATGATGAACAAATATTGATATATTATTATTGACTAAATTCCATATTTTATTCACATTTCTTTAGTTTTTTTCCTGATATCTTTTTCTGTTCAGGAGTCTATCCAGTATACCATATTCATTTAGTCAAGTTTGCTTAGTTGTGGCAATTTCTCAACTTTCTTTGTTTTTGGTGTCCTACAACATACATGACCAGTTTTGAGGAGTACTGGTCATGTATGTTGTAGTATGTCCCTTTGTGGGAATTTGTCTGATCTTTTTCTCATGATAAGACCTAGGTAGTATGTTTTTTGGGGGAGGAAGACCATTCTCTGATGAGTGTCATTCTCATTATATCACATCAAGGATCTATGCTATTAGTATGGCTTGTTGAGGTGGACCTGATCACCTGGCTGGGGCACTGGTCAGGTGTCTTCACTGTAAAGTTACTCCTCTTTCCTTTCTGTATCCTACTCTGGAGAAAGGAGTTATTCTGCACAGCCTACACTTAAGGGGTAGGGAGCTACGTTCCATGTCCTTGGGGGCAGAGTATCCATGTACATTATTTTGAATTATTCTGTATGAATGATTTATCTCTTTCCAAGTCATTTATTTTTATTGCTTTGGACTACAAGAAATTAATGACCGGGTTCCTTATGCACAAAAGCTGCTTTGGTAAGTTTTCTTTACAAGTTACATGTTAGGATTTCTGAGACTTTTTTATGGCATATGGGAAAACAGGGCTGAATTTCTAGAATCTCGCTTTTATTTTTCCTCATATGTCTTTATATGATATATTTATTTTCTCTTTCTTCTTCTCTCCACTATAGCATACAATTCTGTGTAAGTTGTCGGTATTCTGTCTTCCATGTTAAAGAGATGAATTTATTGGTTTTAGAAACTGTTCTCCCTTTTAAAAAAGCAACTCTTTTCCTTATGTTTTGGGTTTATAAGGGATATTGTTGTATCATTTTTCTCATGGTTATTTGCTAACCTGTCAGGAGAAGATTATGGTCAGATTATTAATCCAGGTCTGTAGTCATTTTCCAAATGTAATCTCCAGGATTTCAAGAATAAGTATAATTATTTAGACTCTTATTTAGCTGTCTGTTTTTCATTTTTAATTGTAAATTTGTACAACTTATTTTTTACTTAATATGTGATTGTGTTTTCCATATCAATAAATGTTATCTGAAAATATATTTTTGATACCTGTATGCTATTCTATCCTATGTCAGTAGTATACAGTTTTGGCAAGTTTTTAGACTTAAAAGGGTATCTTATTTTAATTTTCATATTTTGATTATTAAATGCAAGTTTTCTTTTATTCATCAACCACTCACGTCAATTAATGCCAGTTACTAATTATGTTAATTAGTATTACATATGTCACTGACCTATTTATGTTAATTGCTAATATTTGCATTGGTTTGCTTAAATATTGGCAAGATCTCATTTTTTTGGTTATTTTAGTATTTTCCCCAGATGTTTTGAAAAAAATTTAAATCTACAGAGAAGTTAAGAGACTGGTATATTGAACACCATATCTTTCACCTACATTCATGAATTATTAACATTATGTTATATTTGTGCTGCCTGGTGCCCTTTCTACCCCTGACTTGGATATATGTGTTGGTTTTGCTGAATCATTTATAGGTGAATTGCAGACATCAAATGCTTCCTTCTTAAAATCTGTATTATGACCCATCACTCAAGAGTACAACATTCTTTTATATAGCCACAGTGCCATTATTACACTTAGGACAATTAATATTAATCCTCATTATTTAAAGCCCCAACAGGTATTGCTATTGTTAAGGGTTTAAAGTGTCACTCACTTTTCCTAGCCATCGGGGGCCTAACTGATAGAGATGACATACAAAGCATTCTAGCTAAATGAAGAAGGATAAACTATCTCCTCATCTTACATACTCCTTAACCTTTAATGTATAGGACATCTGGTATACTAGATGGATAATATAGCTCAAAAGTGAGACTAAACCAGCATGTTGAAGTATGTGTGTATATGTATAGGGGAAGGAAGTCCTGATATGTCAGCCCGATCTTAAGTCCAGTAGCTGAGTCAGCCACGTAAATGCAGACCCTGCTTAGGTGTCTCTTATCTGAAACCATGTTATGTTGGTTGTACCTGGGGATAGAAAGTGAAGGCGTGAGCTTGATGTTGTTATAGGTATTGTTATTTTTCCCACAGTAATCCTTAAAATGTGGCTTATTATATCCCAGTCTCTCAACCATCATAGAGTGTCCCTTACCTCCTTACTTGAGAAAATCAAGTAAGGAGAAGAGGTACAAAGTCAGATATGCTTCCTCTGAGTAGAGAGAGCAAGTGGGTGGCTGATTGATCCTTTATGGACTGAGGGATTAGCATGGGGAGAAAACAAAGATACTTTTACTCTAATACCTGCCTCTTGCTATAAGTCTGTAGCCCATACCCTTCCTCAGGACTTGGCCTCCTGATTGCTTTTCTCAGGTGCATATCTGAGATAACACTTGATATTTTTTTAAATAGCTTTATTGAGATATAATTCACATATTATACACTTTACCCATTTACAGTGTACAGTTTAATGGTTTTGATATATTGCATTATTAATTTTCATTAATTGTAATAAAATATATAGACATATAGCATAAAGTTTATCATTTTAACCATTGTAAGTATATAATTAGTGACATTAATTATTGGGTTGGTTTGTTTTTTTCCCCTACAATGGCTCTAGTTGTGCTTAGTTGTCTTTAACTTCATTTGAAACAATTTTGTTAGATTATATTATGACAGCTGTCGTATCAGTGTGCATTAAAAAATGTATCAAAATTGGTGAATTTTTGTGAAGATGGAAGAATGTAAGTGATGTTTTTGGCATATTATGCTTTATTATTTCAAACAATTTAAAATACAACTGAAATACAAAAAAAAAGAAGATCTGTGCAGTGTATGGGGCAGGTGCTGTGACTGATGGAATGTGTCAAAAGTAGTTTGTGAAGAGTTGTGCTGGAAATTTCTTGCTGGATGATGCTCCATGTATGGTTGGTAAACCAGTTGAAGTTGATAACAATCAAATTGAGAACAATCAAAGTTATATAAGCAGGAGATAGTCGACATATTCAAAATTTCCAACTCAGTAAAGTTATTATTGAAATGAAAAATGTGTCTTTTATTTTACAGACATTTTGGCCAACCCAGTATATTCATGGTGTTGAACAATCATCACCACTGTTTCCAAAACTTTCTCTTCACCCCAAACAGAAACTCTCTAACCAAAGAATATACTTCCCCATTCCTCCCTTTCCCCAGCCCCTGCAAACCTCTAATCTATTTTCTATTATCATGAGTTTTATATATATACTCTATGAATTTGCCTGTTTTAGATACCTCATATAAATAGTCATATAGTATTTGCTCTTTGATGTCTAGCTTATTTGACTTAGTAATAATGTTCTCAAGATGCATCCATGTTGCATGTGTCAGAATTGCCTTCTTTTTTGTGACCAAGTAATATTCCATTGTAGTCACATACCACATTTGCTTTTTCATTCTTCTGTTGATGAACTCATCATGGATACTTGGGTTGTTTCTTTCCTTTGGCTATTGTGAATGATGCTGCAATGAACATTTGTAAGTATTTGAATCATCTCTGCTTTCAGTGGTTTTAGACCTATGTCTAGGAGTAGAATTGTTCAGTTATATGAAAGACCTATGATTAGCTTTCTGAGGAACCACCAAACTTTTCCATGGTGGCTGTGTAATTTTACATTCCTACCAGCAATGTGTGAAGGTTCCATTTCCCCCACATCCTCACCAGCAATTATTTTGCTTTAAAAAAAAATAGTGTAGCTATCCTTGTAGTTATAAAGTAGACTGTCAGTGCTGTTTAAGGCTTGCTATTCTAATGTTAGAAATCTATTGAATGAAAATAAAACTGATCTGAGTTAGATCATTGTAAAGGTAACACTTTCTGGCCAGACCTTTATTTAAACTTGGTAAGGATTCCTCAGTAGTGGGGATCAAAGTGTGAATCAAAGAGTTCTGGGGAAAAATCAGTTATTCTGAATGTAATTTATGTTAAAGTTATTTGATTTGCATTGTTTAATGGTTGCACTGAAGGATGCTCTCTCAGAACAATGATATAAAGCAGCTTTATGTTCTAGGAAGAATGATATATAGTTTTCCTCTCACATCTGCTTATTTTTTAGTATATTTAACAATGCTGAGAAGAAGACTATAAATATTAGTTTCCTTTACCCTTATTTTTGGGGAAAGCAGTACTTTAACTCTATAGAAGAAATACGTTTTTTTCCCTCTCTGATGAATAATAGAAATAATAGAAAATGCAGAATAACAGAAGCTTAATCATATAAGGGTTCACTCTCTTCTGTAAATACTAGGTATATGGAGCTTTAGGTTACTCTGATGGTCCTATGAAGTCATCAGGGACACTAGTTCTTTTGACATTTTTATTTCCCATCTGCAGTCCTGACTTCCATTCTCAAGGTTACTGCATGGTCCAGGATGGTTCCTGGAATGTGTTAATCAAGTCCACATTTCATACTTCAGGAAGAAGGAAGGCGGGAAGTGCTAAAAAAAGGATGTACCATGCATCTGAGACAGCCTCCTTTAAACAGCCTTCTTAGAGGACCTTCGTAATACCTCTGCTTACATATCACTGGCCAATATTTAGGTTTATGGCCTAAAATATTCTTTTAGCTGGATATGTTGCCACCTGAATATGGTTGGGTTGCTCTTATTGCTGAAGAACAAAGGGAGAATTAATATTGGGCAGGGGAAAAAAATTTATCTGTAAATTACATTCCCTAATATCCCAGAAACCACTTTCCTTTCCTTCTATGATAGTGACAAGGAGAAGGGAGAGGTCATAGGGGAGGTGGCATAGACATAGTTTGAAGCAACTATAGCTGACAATTGTTATTATTCATTCAGTTGCTCATTCACTTACTCTTCGCCTGTATGGGTGTATTGGTAGAGCACCTAAGAGACATCCTCTGTCTAATCTAGCAGTAGTTAGCCACATAGTTATTTAACTGTTCAAGTCCATATACAGGCTTTTGCTAGCATTTAGCTCAAAGTTTTGCTCTCTCACTTACTGCCTGGGTGAATTTGGGTAAGTCCTTCTGTTCCCCTTAATGCCAATTTCCTGTTGTGGTTAAAGAAAGGCAAAACTAGGTGGGTTTGCTCTGTGGAGAAGCTAAAGCACCGTAAACCCCCAGTTGGCGTTTGCTACAAAGTGGTGCACAAGGAGCAATACTCCCATTGAGCTTTCCCTTCAGTGCAGTGTTTTTTCAGTTTCTAAATTCTAAGGTGAATCTGCATTTTGTTAAGCAGCCTGTGAGTGGGGCGTGGAGGACAGGTCATTCAGAAACCAAATAACCTGATGGACAGTTGTTCTTCCTTGTTTGGGGGAGGGGTGGTTCTCTTGGCCTCCTAGGGATGTGATCCTGGTTCAGTGAATCATGGAGTGTCACAAAGGTCTTAGAGCTATTGTGGGTGTGAAGAAATGAGCAGGTGCCAGGAGGGCACAGACCCATCAATATCCAGAGACTAAAAGTCTGGGGAGGGCGGGAGAAAATGGAATACGCTGGGGCAGGAGGGGAATGAGGCGTTAGGGTCCTGGTTTCTCATCCGGCCCATCAGAAGCATCAGAATCAAAGCACAAATTCTCTGTGACTGGGAGTTCTCCTGCTGCTGTTTAACTGTCAGCTCGTGGGCTCTTCCCTCCTTAATCTGCTACATAGAGACAAACTCTGGGGGAGGTTGAGGTTCCTTCTTTTAGTTTTCAATAGTACAGCAAATCTAGATAGATTAAGAATTCCCACCTTTGTCCTTTGGGACAAAGCCGGTAAAAGTGTGTGCCCTTGGATGGTTATGATGTATATATCCTTTGTTAAGAATCACTGGTCTGAATTTGCTGAATTTCTATGATTTTAAAAAATCTCTGCTATGTACATCTAGACATGAGTTCTGTATGCCTGAAAGATGATAGCATGACTGTAATTTTCCAACTGAGCAGCATATAGCTTTTCCTTTACTTAACAATTTTTTTCTAAGACCTTGAATCAGTTCTAGAATTCAGTCCCATTTGCTTTTTCAATATGGTGGATTAGATGATCTTTGAATGTGATTCCTCATTTATGGATAATATGATGGTAGATTGTCTGCTAAAAATATATCAAAACTGTAAAAGCGCAAAGAAAGTTAGGGAAATCTCATCTTCTAGGTGCCATCACTGAATCCCAGAAGGATTTCACTTTAAGGGTGGAACCAAAGGGTAGGGTAAGAGTTAGGTTTTAAGGAAGACATCCCCACATCATACATTGTTTAGAGGTTCTTTCTCCGACCTGAGAAGGCCTCCCTCAGTCTTTTTGGAGTCTCAGATTAGCTTCCTATCCAGGGTGGGTGGCTCTGTTGATGAAGTTGTGGTGAACTTTGTGGGCTTTTTGAATATGTTATACCTATATGATTCTGTGTAACCCCCAAGTGTCAACCAACTTATTAAAGGTATCGATAATCAGTCTTGCAACCCATGACACTAGAAGGACTAAGAGGGCTTGTAGTTCCGATGTGTGAGGTGGCATGGTGTGAAACTTGCAAGATGTGTCTGGTCTAGCTAGGTGACCCTTGGGCCCCAGGTGCTCAGTTCTTCATGTGTAGAATTTGGTGGTTGGGTTAGCTTTTCCCAGGATCAGTTTTGCGTCTGTCAGATGTAATTGTGTTGACCAAAGTCTCTTTGTGGATTCTTTCTTAAAACTCATTCCTTTGAAAAAGTACTACTAACGTCTAACATTAAAATGCAGCCCTTTAGTATATAATTTAGAGTTGAAATGCTATACTCTTTTCTTTTTTTCTCCTCTTCTTTACTTCTATTTACTTTTTTTTTCCTTGTTCATTTTTCTTTCTTCCTTTTTCTAAACTATTGTCAACGGCCTTTGAAGAGAATTCTTAAATGTTATTAAGAAATTGCAGTCAGGGAGCCCTTTGTTCCCAAGTCATTTAGAAGATTGCTTTTCCTTTTGTTAAATACAAAATATTGTCAACCTGTGTCGTTAAAATGTGCCCAAAACCGCATTCACCAATAAAAAATGTCAGCTTTCATTATTGCCTAGATATTATTCTTTTCAAAAGCGGAGCACTCTCCCTAGCCTTTCCAAACAGTCTTCAGCTCATTCATCTTCCTGGTTTCGTTACATTTTGAACCTTCTTTGGGTCTATATAGGGTGGCAGCCTGTCTTTTAAAAATTAATGAGTTCCAAATGCCATTCAAACTTATTTCCGCCCTCAACCTCCCGCTCCCCTCTCCAGCCCTGCCTGTTAGAGTCTTATGTTCTGTATAAATATTGAGCTGGAGATAGTTTCTAAAGAAGTGTTTGGACTTTTAATTAACACTGACAGCCCGTCTGCTTGGGATTTTGCTCTGCTGTCTCTATGGAAAAGTCAGGCAGGTCAGTATGGAGAGGGGAGGGAGGCTGTGCAGTGGATATGTTCCTGGCGGCTGGCCCTAGAGACGCTGAACTCTGCGCCAACCATGAAGTCATTTTGAATTTAAGGAGTCTCGCTAATCCAAGGCAATGTGTCTTAATTTGACAAAGAAAAAGGCTGCCCGATAAGCAACCCTAACTCTAAGTTCTGTGAAACTGGGGGTGTTTGTAAGTTTAGATTGTGCTAGGGAAATGTGGTGATGTGGGAATGGGCTCATTTTCTTCTGTTTACTCCCTTTCCCAGCCCATCCCCCTCTCCTCTCTACCAGCTCTCTCTCTCTCTCCCTCTCGCCCCCTCCCTCTCTCTCTCTCTCTCTTTCTCTCTCTTACTTACTTACTTTGGCCCAATTCAGCCCTGCAGTCTGGACTCTGCAGTGGCTTGATGTGAAATTTGAGAAACATATGTAGTTTTCTATTTCAGGAAAATGATCTCAGGAATTGAATTTTTTTTTTTTTTTTTTTTTTTTTTTTTTTTTTTTTTTTTTTTGTTCTTGTTGGCTGTTAAGCTCTGATCTTGCCTAGTGTGGTTTTTTGATGATGGGAAAGAGCCTCGAAGTGCTTTTTATCAGAATTTCAAGTAATAAACCTTAAGGCTTGGTTTCTTCAGTGAGGCCCCCTCCCCCCACCCCAGCCCAAGACACCATTTCATCTCTTCTGTCAGAAGTGGGAAGAAGTGCACATTGTTCCTATTACAATCAACTCATTGCTGCTGGCACACATACATACAAAAGTGGCCACTGTGTTCATCCCTCACAAAAGCTATTTTAAATGTAGTTCAGTGGAGGACCAAGGCCCTGCCTCTTTGTTTTCCTTTGTAGAAACCCATTGGTAGGGAGAAGCCTGCCTTTGTTTTGTCTCGGAAGGGCCAGTATTTTTTCTCTGTTGTAGATGCGAGTGCCAACAGTGGGCCCAGTGCCCTGTAAACCAAACTTCATTGATGTAGCCAATGCACAGGATGTATGGACCGGCATTACTATGGCCCATTGAAAGAAGGGCTAAGCCTGGGCCAGGCGTGAGCTGGGGTGAGCCTGGCTGAGAACAGGGTGGGCAGGAGGTGGACTCAGTATTTTCATTTGGGTCTGGCCTGCCCCTTGGCCACGGGTCTGTGTGGAATGAGGCATGCGTGGCTCCAGCCCAGAGGAGCATCTCATTCAGGGGGCAGAGAGAAGGTCCCTCACATGTGGTTATCTGCTATAAATGAGCATCTTGAAGAAAGTAGCATGTCATTTCATCTGTATATCCAGGGAATGCTTGCTAAATTCTTAAGAGCATAATGTACACTGATATACTGGGGATACAGAGGAGGGACCTACCTACCTACCTGCTGTCAGAGTTGGGGTGAAGTAAGGGCAAAGAAAAAGGAGAAAGCACAGTAGAGACTTCCAGAGGGAAGGGAGCTCACATGCCTGGGCAGAATGCATGTTATCCTATTTGATCCTTAGAGTGTGTCCTTTTTACAGATGAGGAAATGGAGACTCAGAGAGGTCAGGAACATGTTCAAGATCACACAGCTACTTAGGAGCGGAGATTGGATCCAAACCTGGGTTTGTTGTGGCCCATCTTTATAATAGGGAAGGATAGATGAAAACCCTCATCGCTACCTTTTTTTTTTTTTTTGTCCTGTAGGCCCTCTGGCCCTAAGGTCTGGCATTTCTGAAATAGTTTGGGAAAGTTTAAGAGACTTCCAGGCAGCAGCCAAAGTGGGCTTCCTGGGAAAGGAGCATAGTGAAGCTTGCAGCTTCAGGGCCCCTCATGGGCATGAGCCCTGGAAGCTGTTGGGAGCTGCAGAATGTTCCAGGTTGGGGGCTGTTGCATTCAGAAAGCATTGCTATGGAGGCATTTCTGATCCCAGAAAAAAAGGGGGGGTGCTATATCTATCCCCAAAGTTCCAGTTATTTGCTTTAACTTACTGTGAATGTTTCCTAGTGTGCCAGATTTTTCATTCATAATTTTGTATTGTTTTCTTGAAGAGTCTCCCTAGAAAAGCTTCAAATTCTGAATTTTCCCTGAAGAGTGGTGTGATAACATCCTCCAGGGTAACATGCTAGCCCTGGGATCTACTATGTGACCTTGAACAAGTGACTTCCTTTTCTACACTTCATTTTCCTCATTGGAACCTCATGAGCTTGTTATGGGACTTGAAAGAATTCATGTGTATAAAACTGGTAGTGAAGGAGGCTGAGGATTCAATAAGTGTGGTTATTCATTGTTACTAATATGAGACCCAAGTAGAGGGAGCTTCATACCAGTGTCTGCCATTAAAACATTGACCCGGAAGGTACAATGCAAGGACAACGTTAGATTTACATTAAAAAAATCCAGACTACCACTTTATGCATTTATTTCCTTACCATCTTGGGCCATCATCCGAATAGCTTCCAAAATTTTATTATATGGTAAACTGGTGATATTTTTAAAGAATGGAGACAAGAATTGTCTTCATCTGCCATTCTTCATCACACACCAACCTTCTAGCTGCGTCAGCCGCCTTAGTCCCTGGGCCTTTTCATGTCTTCTCGCCTTTGCACTATTGTTCCCTCTCTTGGGAATATGCTTCATGATCTCTTTCACCCCGCTGAGCTGTTGCTCATCCTTCAGGACCCATTTTATACATCAGATAATTTGTAAAGCCCTTTGGACCCCTCAGGGCAGTTAGGTACTTCTTCTTTATAGAAGTGTGATTCTTCTGGAACTTTTCTCCTTGTACTGGGATTATTTCTCAGTGCATGTTTTTCTTCTACCAGCCTTTAAACCCTTCGGATGAAGAAACAACCATTTACACACTTCTGCAGTTCTTAGCACAGGGTGCATGGTGCATGGTGCTGAGAAACTTGGGGAGATGATTGAAGTTTTTCTTTTCATACCCTTCCATTTAAAAAGCCATTATAGTTTGTTCCAGAATCATGTTTTCCTTTGGGTTATACTCCAGTTTAAGAAATGTTTTTAATGCCCGATCCCTCATTTGAGATGACTTTTAGCCTCTTCTCTTCATTTCCTTGCTTTTAACCCTCTAGTTTAAGTAGAGAATGCTTTGTAAACGACTACTTAAGTGGTGTCTTCCTTGTTAGAATGTAACTTCATGAGTTCAGAACCTTGTGTTATTGTCCACAGCTCTGCTCCAAATTCTAGACACAGGGATTGGCACAGAGTAATAGTTTTAGAGGTAGAAGAAGGTATTATAATAATAGCAATAATAGTTTATACTAATAACAGGGTAATTAGCATGTACTGGCTCCATTGTGAGCATTTGAGATACACTAGCCCCTTCTATCCTCCCTATACTGCTGTTATATGATCTATAATTATCATGCATAGTTTGCAGACAAGAAAAATTGAAGCTCAAAGAGGCCAAGGAACTTGTCCAAGATCACACAGTCTAGCTGCAGAATTGGGGTTTGAAACCAGGCAGTTGACTCTAGAGCCCAGGCTTTTTACCCCAGTGATATGCTGTCCCTGATTAGTACCGATTAGCTCAACACTTGTTTTATAACTGATTATTAAGGGAATCCAGTAGGAGCTTATTTTTGTGAAATAGAGAGTTCATTTGTGAAGTGATTATTCAGCCTAACCCAGTGGTTCTCAAAGTATGGTCCCAGACCAGAAACATGAACATTACCTGGAAGTCTATTAGAAATGCAAGTTTTCTGGCCTCACCCCTAGTTACTAAGTTAGAAACTCAGAGAGTAGGACCCAATAATCTGTGTCTTAAATCCTTTATGAGTTTTTGACGTATGTTAACTTTTAAAAGCCACTTCCCAAGACTAAATTATTTCCTCTGGAACTTTATATTTTCTGTTGGCTTTTTTTTTCTTTCTTCTTTTTCTAAGGTAGAAAACAAATACATTTTACATTGTACCCCAGTTTTATTGAGATATAATTGATGTATACCACTGTGTTTAAGATGCATATTGTGTTGATTTGATACATGTATATGAGGATTGTCCAGAAAGTATCCAGCCATGCAGTATGAAAAATAGAGACAATTATTGAAGAAGATACAAGATACAAGAAACACGGTATATCGGACAAGGTATATAGTATAATGCCTCAGTCCCCTTTAGTAGGCAGGTTGGGACCTCACACATTTCTCCCACTTGCCATCAGTTGTCCTATCATATTTTCCTAAATCTCATCAAGGGTCTGAAATCTCTTTCCTTTCAAAGGTGATTGAGTCACCTGGGTGATTTGATGTTTTGCAGAAAAATCTCTGCACAAGACATGATGCATGAGTGGGTGTGTTGTGACGAAGCTGCCAATTACTAGTTGCCCATAGATAGCTGCAACCTTCTGAATCATCCGAATAGTTTCCGTGGAGGAACGTTCAAGCTTTGTGCAAAATTTGACGCAGATTTGTTGCTCTACTCACTCAGTCATTTTGAATGTGATGGCCACGCAATACACATGTTCACTCAATGATGTCTTCCACCCCCATTGCCTAACACAGTGAAGTCATCATTGTTCACTCATGTGCATTCTAGTCTACTCTCCTTAGCTGCCAGGTTACATGAATGTTACGCAAATCATTCTTATTATATTAATAATGACTGGGATTATTCTGGACAGGTCTCATATATTGCAAAATGATTACTACCATCATAAGCTAACATCTCTATCATGTCACAGAATCAGCATTTTTCCCCCTGTTGAGGACATTTGAGATTTATTCTCTTAGCGACTTTCAAGTGTATAATACAGTATAGGTGCCATAATCACCATGTTATACGTTGGATCCCCAGAACTTATTCTTCTTATATCTGGAATTCTATACCCTTTAACTGTCATCTCACCATTTACCCTACCCCCCAGCCCTTGGCAATCACTGTTCAACTCTTTATATGAGTTCAGCTTTTCTAAATTCCACATATAAGTGAGATCATACAATATTTGTCTTTCTATGTCTGATGTATTTCACTTAAACAGCGATCCTGAGGTCCATCCATATCATCACAAATGGCAAGATTTCCTTCTTTCTCATGGCTAAATAATATTTCATTGTGTGTGTGAGTTGTATATACCACATCTCCTGTGTCCATCCATGCATTGACAGGCACTTAGATTCCATATCTTGGCTGTGGTGAAGAATGCTGAAGTGAACATAGGTGTGTAGGCATCTCCGTGAGGTTCTGTGTTCATTTTCTTTGAATCTATACCCAGAAGTGGAATTGTGGGGTCATATGGTTGTCCTTCCTTTGATTTTTTTTTTTTTTTTAATATTTTATTTCATTATTTTCAGAAAGAGGGGAAGGGAGAGAGAGACAGTGAGGGAGAGAGACATCAATGTATGGTTGCCTTTCACCTGCCTCCAGCCACAGACCTGACTGGAGACCTGGTTTGCAACCTGGTAATGTACCCTGGCTGGGGAATCGAACCTGCAACCTTTGGGTTCGCAGGCTGGCCCCTTATCCACTGTGCTACCAGCCAGGGCTCTTCCTTTGATTTTTGAAGGAACATTCATACTGTTTTCCATCATGGCTACAACAAATTTATACTCCCACCAGCCTTGTACACGTGTTCTCATTTCTCCGCATTCTTACCAGCATTTGCTATGTCTTGTCCCTTCAGTGATACTTTTTGGCTTTTCTTAAAATGAGTCATACACTTCAGATATTTCACCTCTCTGTATTCCTGATATTTGTGTTATGTTAGGGAATAAGCTTTAGCTTTAGTGTATATTTCGCCAAGATTCCTGAGATATTTCAAAATTTTGGGTGGGTCTATAGCTTGATAATTTTTTTCAATGCTGGTGGATTTCACAATATGGGAATGTAAAGAATACATACCTTCTCCATCCAGCTCTGCTCCCTGTTTCCTCTAACCAAGGGATGATAAAGGAGCCCAGAGATTTAGGGATAACTGAGGAGGGGAGGTAGCAAAAGCAGCAAATGGGGGACCAGAGTTTCATGTCTCTGTACTTCCCACAAATACCCTTGTCCCCATAAGACTCTTGGGTTATTATACAGTAGAAGGTAAAGGGCACTGGACTTGGAACTGGACCTAGAATCCTGATTTAGCCTCTTTACAGATGGGATTTTAGGAAAGCAAGCTGGCTGGGAGGTAACTCCTCCATCTGTAAAATGGGGATAATAGTACCTACATCATGATGATGGTGTGAGATTTATTGAGGCACAAGATGAGCATTTAAGTCAGGCAGGTTGTATCTGTGCTGATACGAAGCTATGAGCACTAAATTTAGTCAGTTGCTTCCTTACCAGAGAGTATGCTAAGAAATGGATTATAGGCTCTGTAGAGAGAGCAACAAGGCCTCCAGTGTCCTCCAAAATAGGTGTGTTCCAAGGACCAGATTTCTAGAGGTCCAGTTCCAGAGAAAACCAGGCACCAGTTTGAGTGCCTTGTCTTAAACCTCATTTTCCAAAAGGTATCTAAAAGTGATTTAACAATGTCAGGATTTAGACTTAAGGTATAGTGTGTGCGTGTGTGTATGTGTGAGAGAGAGAGAGAGAAAGAGGCCATTGCTGCAAGTCAAGACCTTAAGGACTGTAAAAATATTGATGCAACTGTCAGAAGTACATGGTATTTGACCTTCTATTAATAAAGACAAATTATTGCATTTCTGTGATATTTGAGTCTCCAAGAACTTCCCTTAATTCCACTGGTATTCCATTCCACAGCTACCGGGGCTGCGGGGATGAGGGACACAGGGTTGTGTTTCTGATTTATGAGGTGGAATATTAGTCTGATTTACTAAGCTGAAAGTCAAAGAAGGTTCAGATAACAGCATAGTGAAACTGCCTGAATGATAACAGCCATAGACACAACTCAAGCATTTGGTGGCACAGCAGCAAGTTTGGCCAAAAGTTATCCACAGGACAAAATAGAAGGCAGGGGGGAAAAATAGGTAAGTGCAATGAAATAGAAGACAAGGCAGGTACTGAAGAGATTAAGCTGGGAGCTGAAGGACTCGGAGGGAGATTTTTTGGTAGACATTGGCAGGATGTAGGCATTAGGCTGCAAACACCACTTCGCTTTATGGATTGCTCCTTTTTATCCAGATTTTCATGGCTGGCCATGACAGCCTACAAGGGCAGCAAAGTATACCCTGCATTACTTAAAAGAAATCTCAGTTTACACAGGGTGGCGTTTTTATTTTTAACCCTTGCCTTTGCTGCATTCAGAGAGGGCACTTTGGAATCAGCTCATCTAATCCTCAGGCGTCAAAGGGAACTCATTCTTGTTTGACAGCGGTCACATTAATTTTTGCCAACTCTTTGACCTTTAGAATAACATGCGCTCAGGTCTGACCTGTCACACTCCATCCAGAGCAGGGACTCCATATTTTCAAGAGCACAGCAGAAGGAGGGGGCCCTTCTAATTTTACTCCTCTAGGACTTGTTTTAGGGGGAAGCCAGCTGCTGCTTTGAGTCTTAATGAGATGTGACTGTAGAATGAGATGACTGTAGAATGAGATGTGACTGTAGAGGGGCGGAGACAGTGGGACCTCAACTTACACGATGATCCTGTACCCTTTTATTACAAGTTGCACATGATGTTTTTAGCCACTCACGTCAGCATTTTTCTCCAGCTGCAGTCAATTTTATCCAGTTCTTGTTGATCATGATCATTTGACTATAACAGTGTAAAAAGGAAAAAAGAAGTATTTCCAAAGTTCCTTTGCTATGGGAAAATAGGACCCGTTGACCTTTCTACTTATGTCCATCTGGGGCATTTGGCCAAGAGGATTGGTTTACATGAGGCCCTGGGATCACTCTTTGGTGTGTTTCAGGCAGTCCAGATGTCTAGAGATTTTGCAGAATGAAAAAGAAAGCCTAGAGTGAAATCTGATTTGATTCAACTAAAACTTAATTGGTTAATTAAAACAATAAATTTTCTGTTGCAACTTGTTCATGTCTTTGCAAAATAGCAATAATAATATTACTTTTATTTTATTATACTGTATATGTTTATATAGTTTTCATCTTAAAGAAGTCAAAGGAGCATTCCTATCTGTATGCCTTCTGTCCCCAAAATATAGCTAAGCTGCTGTATGTGGCTTCAGAATGCTGGTATATTGTCATGAAGGGATAAATGGATGTGGTCATGGTGTGGGAATTATATCTTATTGCAAGTACCTAAAACTGGGAATGAGGAAGCCAGTAAGCTTTCAATAGCTATTATCTGTGAGGCAGTTTTGTATTTCAATTTCTTCATTGAAATTGTAGGGATAGTAGTAGTATCTATTTCATAGGATTGTATGGACTGTGTTAGTACATGTAAAATATTTACATCATACATAAACATAGTCATTATTAAATTGTAAAACAAAATGTCTCCATTTGCTGCAATAATAGACTCAATTCAACTTTGGAATCTTGAGCATGCTTTAATTAATTTTTCTTTATCCATAGACATCATAATGTTTTCAGTCTTAGCTTTAACGGCCTCTTTATTGGAATAAGGTTCTTTATTAACTTCTCTCTCACAAATATTGCATACATAATAGTCTAAAGGATTTGCATCTGTTGAACTAGGCAGCCAGATTTCCTTTGACCAGAATTCAGGAACATTGACACTGAGAAATCTTTGCACTTTTTTGGCATTATGTGCTGGTGTACCATCTTGTTGGAAGATGAAATGATGTCCATTTGCAACTTACTTTATCCATTGTACAACTATTTCTCTCAAAACATCAAGGTAAACAGCAGTCACCTTCAAGCCCTGTGGAAAAAAATGGGGGTTCATGATATCCTTCATTGCTGACAACACCTAACACCATCGTTGTGGCAGGAAACTTCATTTTCATGACAATTGGGACTACATTAAGATTCCCACAGAGCCGCCTGGTGTTTCTTCTGTTGACTATTTGGTCCTGCTGAAAATTCTTTGCATCCGAGAAGAAAATCATAGGATATTTTCTTTGGGATTTTTCCATTTGTTAGCGGTTTCCTTGCTTTTTCAAAGTGCCTTTCCATTGTCTGCTGTGTGATAAACTGGCCTCTACTAAGAACATACAATCTGTATCTGATATCTTCCGCAATAATCTTTCCAACCATTGCATCCAACATCTGCAGCTCTCTTGCTATGGAGTGCGTTGACTTTCCTGGATCTTCATTGATGATCTCCTGGATTCTGTGTATAATACCTGGATTTGTGCAATCCTTGTGTGCCTTATGTATTTTCCTTGTTGGTGTGGGAACATCAGCATCAGCATCATACACCTTGTTCACACTGTAAACTGTACATAAAGGGATGTTATTGAAGTCCGCAATTTCCTTAGCAGTTGGCCCTGCTCGCAGTCCAGAAATTATGGTTGCTCTAATATCGTATTTCTTCAACATGATGGTTGCTCTCAGGATTTAATACTTTATATCTGAAACAGTGCTGCTGAATCATAACCTTAGAAACATAGTTTTTCAAAATTAATAAGCATGTGAAATAAGATACAATGTTATTGCCAATTTATTGTGGCACATTGTAGTAATTCTGGCATGTGGTATTGCTTGTATTGGTTTTAGAATTGGTCAGTATGCATTTAATGTATTAGATACATTATACAGGTATTTTATTTTTTTCTTAATTCTTTAACTTTCTGCAGTAGGTATGATTATACTCATTTCATGGATGAGTAAGGTAAGATTTAGAGGAGTTGTGAAACTTGCCCAAAGTAACAGAGCTGAATTAGTGGCAAAGCTGACTCTCTAAAGTTCTTCCCTTGCTTCGCTACTTAGGTTCCCAAGACATCATTTTAACATTTGCTATAGGAATAACAATAGCTCTTTATAAGTATTTGATATTGTACATAGAGTATGTGGCATTTATTGGTCACCCTTGACATGGTGTGCTGACGTATTATTACCTACAATTAGAGCTTTCTATGCAATAGAATTTTCCATTTTCTGTTCCCCATGCCATGTGTATATCTGTAGAAACTGAAAGAAAGTTTAATGGGTTCTTGCATTTCTGAGAGCTTCCGAATCTGTGTGTATGTGTACTTTTCATCCAGTTTAGAAGTGGATGGATACTATATCTGGGTACTATGTAAGGAAAATCGAAGTCTTTAACATTTTGGACTCAAACCTGGAAGTGTCTCAGCCCCAGTGTTTTGCTTTTCTGTTTATTCTGAAGGTTGTTAAGGAAGCTGGCTCAGCTAAAGCCAGTCATTTGGGAATCAAATAAGTTTGGATGGGTAGGGTGGAGCTGGCATTTTACATACAGTTTTGGCACTCAGAAGCAACAATAACCCTTTAGACTAGTATATACAGATGCAATATATTCCATTATGTTTTAGCCTATATTTCCTTCCTTAGTGAAAACACTGACAAGTTGGACTGTGGGCCTCTGCTTTATTTTTCTCCTTCTGTACTCAGATCTTCCATATGAAGGATGGGTAGTCACTTCCTTTATTTATTCAATTACCTTTTCGCTCCTTACCTTCCTACAACATAACCTCACCCCTGCCATCCATCAGTAATTTCCTTAATGTAGTTTATGTTATAAATATGTACCCTTGATATATCTGATTACCTGAACATCAGTTCCACATTTTCCAGAGACACACATTTTTATTTATGGAATTGTCCTCTTATAGTATAAAGTTAGCAGGAACATGTTTTGGGACCTTATTTTGTTTTTTTAACACTTTCACTTTATATACTGTATATTTTTAAAAAATTTGTATCAGAGATGACTTATCATTGTTTATCAATGTTCATGTACACAGTTGTTGAGTTTTCCTTGTGAAATATGAGATCGTAAGGCTGACATTTTGCTTTTAATTAATCTTTATAAGCTATTAGGGATTCCTAAATAGAACTTTTCTTTGGAAGACTCTTGATATAAGTGGAACTAACTAATCAGAATTATCTATAATTCTTTATTATAGTTTTATAAGTTCTAGAATCAGTGTCACAAAGGTTCTAAATCTAATCTCATTTTATTTATTTTTATTGTTGTTGTATTACATCCATCCCCTTTTTTACTCTCCTCTGTGCCCTTCCCCACCCACCCACTCCCTACCAAAGTCAATCCCACTTGTTGTCCATGTCCATGGTTCTTCCACATAATCTCATTTTTTAATAGTACGTTGCTTTATATGACTTAACATTTATATGGATTGATTTATAGTCTCAAAAATGATAAAGTTCTTTGTCAAGTCAACTAGCTACTGCTCTCTCGATAGCAAACTATTACCACATTAAATTATTTTACATTTCTTAATAATTGATTTCATATATAAGAACAGTTTTCAAAATCATTAATTGCAATTTTTCTCTCATAATTATATTTTAAAGAATATCTTCAACATATGAAGGTCATAGAGTGATATTTATGCACCCCAAGTTGGACTGATTTAAATTTCTAATCTATATGTATAAGTGAATATTATGATATTAACAATAAATCCCATACTGCTTTGTATTTCTAGAGATCCTGGTAATGACCATTGTCATTGATCAATGCCAGAATTGACATTGAAATAAGTAATGCCAAAGACTTGGGTTAAAGACAACACTGATAATGATTTTGGGTAAATCTTGTTGCCATGCTAAACTTGAGTATATTCCTTCACCCATTTCCATTTTAGATATATGGACAATGTTGAGGGGCTGAAATGTTAAGTAACTGGTTAAGGTCACATGGCTAGTAAGTTCTTCCCAGGGTTTGAATGATATAGCTCATGCTTTTAACCACTACAGTTCTGCAAGTCACTAAGTACTTGTTTATTAAGCAAATCAGTTTCTTCAAGGGATTGATTCTAGTGATGTAGATTCTAATGATGTTGATTCTAGAGATGAATAATCATAATAATTTAAAATTTAGTTTGAAAATGTTATAACTGCAGAATGAACAGCGCAAAGGGAAACATGTGTAGCAATAAATTGTGGTGAGACTGGGGACAACTGGAGGGAAGGAATGGGAGAGGAGGCACTGGGCTGGGCCTCTCCTTTGAACTGCTGTGCAGCATGTCTTAACCTGTAGAACATACTACCCAGTGTCTTGATTCTGATTTATTTGTCATTCTTTACCTGTCACTAGACTGTAAGCTTTTCAAGGGCAGGAGCTAACTCTCATATTTTCATCATTTAGTGCAGGATCTGGTATCTAATAGTTATTTAATAAATACAGAATGATGTGTGAATGAGCTGTATCTGCAGGGGTGAATAACAGTGGACAGCTGAAGACAGGACATGACAGCCCAAGACATGAACACAAATGAAGGTGTGAAAACTCAGTGCATGTTGAGGAAACGGTGGAGAGAGTGGATGGGCAGAGCATGAAAATGTAGAGACTGCAGCCTTGCGAAGGGATGGGTTAGCCATGCGTACTTAAATGCTATGCTGGTGATACTAGATTTCTGAGTGCATGACGTTTCCTATTATAATACAAAGGGCAAAGACAAAGGACCAAGAGCTAGGATATATTGTGGGGTGAAAAAGATCTGTTTTCACATCCCACCTCTGCTACTGACCAGCTGTGGGACAGGGGGAGCTTGTCACCTAGCTTCAGTGTCCTGCTTTTGATAAAGATCTGTTCATTGGATTAATTCATATAATTATATCATTTTGCAGGAAGATCTTGAAGTGGTTGAGATACACTACATAAAAGACCTAGTAGTGTGCCTGGTACTTATTCACTGAGTGGGGAACAAGGCTTAGGGACCTGCAGGCAGGAGGGTTACTGCATGTTTAGCGAGGGCTGCAGTTCTGTAGTTCAGAATGGCTGGCACTCTTGGAACTGAATCAAGATAGTGGCGGGATCTGATACTCAACATTCACATCCCTTGGGAGAGGGGTTATTTGGCCAAAGGGGGCTAGGCTCACAGTCTTGAGGAAGAGGTTTCAGTCTCAGGGGCCCAAATCAAATAGTAGGTAAGATGCTCCGTTGTTTAGGCCTCGCCTGACAGAGAGGGCAGGGATCAGGGAAGCCAGGATGTGGCCTTCCTGGGCCCTTAGGGGTCCTACACTCAAAGCCAGGTTGCAGGCAGCACAGTTAAGTCCAGGCTGCCTTGTGTGGCTGAGTCTAAGTGTAGTGTTTTGCCCCCTTGCTGTGGTTCAGGTGGGGCTCATCATAAACGTAGGGCCATGGAAGAAAGGAACTCATGCGTTTTTGACAGAAAGTAAGACAAGCAAGTTACCAGTGGGGTAGGTGCTTCTGGAAGAGCCTTATAAATGTCCTTTGGGGTTATAAAGTCATTTTTTCCCCTTCCCTTTTCCTCTATAAATCATACCAGAGAGTAACATTTTCCTCTGTATTGACTTTGATAAGACTAGACCATGCTCAGTATATGTCCAATGTAGAAATTTAGAGAACCATCTATTTCTTCATTCCTCATAATCAAAACACTGTGCTGTTCCATGCCTTTATAGGATACTGAGGTGAAAGCCAGGCTCCCCCCAGTCACGTTGCAGTGTGTTTAGCACCATAAGCCTAGTAGTTTCTAGACTCTGCATTAACCAAAGGAGAAGGAGTGATGAGCTCTGTCCAGGGAATCTGAAAAGTCCTCACAAGGTGGAAAATGAGGGATGAGCAAGAATCTGCCAGTGGATGCGGAGCTTCACCTGTCAGAAAGGCCACCTGTGCATAGGTACAAGCATGCAGAACTGTGGTGTGTTGTGAGCATGTTGACATAATCAGAACATAGGTCATGTGTCAGGGAGCATTTGGAGAGATGGTCAGGATGTTCTCATGGGCTTCACTCAGCCTTTGGGTTTTTGAGCATTCATGTCAGGGTTACTGGCCCCACTGCCCACCCTCGGGGCTCTTGGGTGTTCACCCGAAGTTTTCTGCCTCTCAGTTTCCTCACCTGAAATAATAATAGAATCACAGAGTGATTCTGAGCATTTGAATACTAGCATAAAGCACTTAGAACCGTGCCTGACATATCAGTTATTATTAATCCTAGAATACATATAATTAGCTAATTAACAGTAATTATTACTCCGCTTTTAACCTGTAGCCAGAGTGGGGCATCCCGTGGTGGGTAACTGTGCCAGGCGAACTGATGTGAGAATTGGAGCGGAGGACAGAGATGGGCGTCAGGGGAACATTGCAGCGTTCCTGGGATGCTGGAGGACTGAACTAACGTAGCTGCAGTGGAAGTAGATCAGGACATGCTGGAAAGGTGGCCTTGATCAAGGTCGGTGACAGATTAGAGAAGAGCGAGAACCCTCTCCTCTTAGTATTCAGTAGTCGCACTAGAGGCGTGCTGACGCGATGCATCAGGGTCCTGCGGAGGTGTCTGTGACGGCCCTGCCTGGTGCACTGCCACCAAGCTCACACCTCCACACTGTGTGCGGCAGGGCTCGCTTCCCGAGGCTTCCAGCTGACTTCAATGGAGCACACGGTGCTGAACGTATTTACATAACGTGTGGCTGGTGAAATCACGGAAGATTAGACTTCCCCATTTTCATTCCATTTTAAAGATGCTTGTTAAGCAAAAGAATATAAATCACGTTTTTGCGACTGCTGAAATGTTATTTTGGCCCCTTGAATCAAAGGCATTCCGCAAGTGTTTTCTTTATTACATGCCTTAAACTTTAATTAGAATTTAATTATAAGATCCTGAAGGCATGAGGAGTAAGAGGAACAGATGGGACAGTGAAAGCAGCTTAGTGAATGAGGATTAAAGATTAAAAGTTGCTCATTAATGTCATAAGGAATGAACAGAGAGCTAAATTACTAAGCTTTTGTGCTATTCTGATGCTTTTTTCAATGTTGCACCTTAGTCATTCCTGGTTTGAAGCTGAAGAATACCATAAATTAGGTTTTGTACTTTTTTTTTCTATCCCCAGAGGTGTGTACAGTACATCTGAAATAAACTCAGTGGACATATTTTATTTGAATCTTTATTCTAAACCCAGAGGGTTCCTTTACTGTTATTAAATATTTTGACCGCAAACATGGAAAGCAGAACCAGTGTGTAATCTTTGCATCCCCACTTTCTTCAATGTATGGGTTAAAAAAAAAAAAAGATGGATACGTGTGTTGGGTGTTTTTTTTTTTTTTTAAACACAATTGTGCTTTCAAACTTGGTTGGACTCATATCATTTTTTGTACTGTGCTCCCTGGAGATGCTTCAGTGTCGGTAACCCTAGGAGGGCAGAAGGGACACTGTGCCTGGAGCCAGGGCTCCTTCGTAACCATGATCTGAGACAAATTGCCTCTCTGTTCCTCTTTCCTTATCAGTAAGAATTATTAAAGCATTCCTACTTCAGTGTAGTTGTAAGAATTTCATCTGAACTCAGTAATTCCACAAGGGTCATAGAGAACCTACCAGGATAGTGCCTGTCCTCAATAAATAGCTCAATAAATAAATCAACAGAATGTAATATGCTATAGCAAAGGTATGCATCAAGTGCCATAGGGATACTAATTATTAACACAGGCAGGAGATAATGTGTATCTAAGAGTTTTATAAAGCATCTCTGTAAGCCATTTATGAATATAAATTGGTAAAATTAGATATCTGGCCACTCTGATTAGTCACAGAAGAGGTAAAACATGACATAGGAGAAAATCATGTTGCATTTCTTTTATCACTTTGTACAGCAGTTTATACCTAACAAGAGGGGTTCAAGCCCTACTTTCTGAATTGAACTGAAAGTGGCTCACATCATCTCATGGGTAAAGGTCAAATGAACATAAGAGAGAAATGGATGGGGAAGGAGTGAACCCATGAATCCAGGCCCAGTTATTCCTTCGGAATGTTTGATATGTGTGCAGGAAGTTAGCTCCTATGCCTTTCCCACCTTTATTTAGCCCGCCCCCATAGTCTGCTTTACCATGTTGCCCACCTTGGGTCCTTGGCTAGAGAAGTAGTAGAGATTTGGAGTGGGGACACCTTAGCACTGCCCCTCATTGCATACTGTGAGGATGACCTGCTGTTCTCCTTGGGGTGGTTTTATTTTAGATGACCTCCTGCTAGGCTAGTGATCTCGCTACTGAATATTTGCTCCTAGTTTTTTTCTTTTCTTTCTTTCTTTCTTCTTTTTCTCTCTGTTTTTATTATTATTATTTTTTTGTTATGAATTTCTTCACATCACCATTTAATTAGAATTTTAATGTAGAGTAGGTAGGCAACAGCTGAAATTAAAAAAAAAAAAAAAAGAAGAAGAAGAAAAAAATATATATAATGAAACAAAAAGAATTTAATTTTCTACCATCCAGGGACAGTTTTTCTTTGGACATGGGGCTATACAGCGGATTCTAATTATCGGGAAATTCTGTATTTGCAAACTCACCTACTTATTAAAAGTTTACTCAGCAATTGCTGAGACTATAGAACAAAATTATCCTAAATGATGAGAATGCATTGTATATTTTTCTGTTCTTTTTTGCTTTTTCTTGTTCTTTCCACCTCAATACCTCAATTGTATTATCAGTTGTGTTGGCCTTTGGCCTGTTTGCACTCAGATCCATTTGATGCTCTTGCCCTTCTCAGTGTTACATTCCAGGGGGTGACCCCTGGCTTCTGACGTTTTGACACAGGGTGGGAGAGCAGGAAGAAGAAGGAAGCCAGAAAGGTTTTTCTTTCCTGCCTGTTCCTTGGGCAGCATCACCGACAGGGACCTCATTCCCGAGATTGTATACATTTTTTCCCTTCTTCACATTTGGGCCCTTTCTCCCAAGAGTGTGAGATCCCCTGTGAGTCTTATACTCCATTCCGTGCCTCTTCTTTTGACAGTGTCCTTATTAAAAATGTATTTTCTCCCAGCCTTGGCTGCACCTCCTGAAGTGTGGATTAACAGAAAGGCCTTTAGAGCTGAAAGACATGTTGAAGAGCCTCCGTAGCAAAGGGACATTAAATATTTAACACCTGCCACATGTAAATTGTTCATCTTCTTGCTTTAACTCTGGGACCAAAAGGTTTCTTGTCTTTTTTTATGCGACAGTGGAGATAATAATAGAAAAGCTGCTTTTTACCTTGCTGTGGTATTTTCTTGTCCTAAGAATACAGGACATTTCTCTGTCCTCATAGCAATACTGGAATGATTGCTTCTGACTTTCAGCATTTCATTGGGAGGCAGTATATTCATGGTGGATTCTGGGGCAAGCAGGGTGGGCTTTACCACTTACAGGCTGTGTGGGCTGGGACCCTAGTATGTACCCCTTATGCTTGTTGTGCAGGGAACCATGTGGGCTGCTTGTAGTGTCACTTCTGGCCCTGGGTGGGGCTGCCGTGAGAGGAGATGCTCCCTCCACTCTCCTCCGGGCACTTAGGTCTTCTATCTGGGGCTTTCCAAGTCCATTTCTAAGCACCCTAGAATAAAGTATGCCATTAATGAAAACCAAGAGCATTCAATTTAATCTTATTAAATAAAACTATAATGTTGCTCAGGCACTCTTCACTATTCCTGGAATGTCTTTTTAGCAATTTTTGGTCTTGCTCAAAAACGATAGCATCTCCAAAGCTTGTTTTAGCCCTTGTGATTTATACCTGAAAACATACAGAAGTTTAGATAACTTTGACTTACACACATGCGTACCTAGGTGTGTGTGTGTGTGTGTGTGTGTGTAGATGTAGATATATATACTCTCTCCATGTGTATGTGTGTGTATATGTATGTAGGTATGTTTGTATATGTAGGCACACATATAACTCTCTAAGAAATGTTCTTTCAATGTTTTATTTTCTTAAAGTCTGTAGTTCACATCATTTTTCCCCCCAGAACTGTTTATCCTCACTCCAGACATGACCGTTGGGAAGGTGGCAGAAAAAACAAACTGGCTGGTGTGTTTGGAGGCAGTCTGCATTCCTTTGAACTCTCTGAGACCAGGCTCCTGCTTGAGCTTTTAACCTCTTTGTCCGGGGCCCAAGCACTTTGATTCCTGCTGGAAAATTAGCCTGTTCTTCAAGCTCATGTTTGCCGCCCCAGAGCTCTCTCACTTTCTCATACTCTAGAGATCCATGAAGTGGTGGATTTTATTTGTAACTTTAACCAAGGCAGCCCTAACTGGGCTTTTGTTTGCATATTCAACGTTTCTCCTTGTAACCTTAACCTAATTTTTTTTCTTAAACCTTTATCTTCCCCATCCCACAATTCCTAATCTCTCTTTGTCCTCAGACTTCCCCCCAAAGCCAAGAGTATGACATTGAAATCTATCCTTTTGCATGTGTCAAAAGTCTAACGTACACATGGAATTACTATTTTTTTTTTAGGTTACTTCAAAAGATGAAACACAGGTTTTAGAATGTGAAATTCAGAAACCATCAGTGGAAGTTGTGGTGCAGCTTGGGAGAAGTGTGGAGTTTAGAAAGCATCAGCTCACTGTTGCTTGGCTTTCACGTGGAAATAACAGTGTGGACTTTTATTTCCTTTGTGAGGGGCCCAAGAGCCAGGGCTGTGGATGGTTGAGACAGGAAAGGATTGAAGTGATAAATGCTTCCAGACCCTGAGCCTTGAACACTCAGCCATCATTCAGGCTCTCAAGAAAAGGAGCAGGAGACAGGAGGAGGCTGAGGGAGTTTCCATGCAATTTCCCTTAGCTCCAGCTTGTGTGTATTGATCTTCACATGTGTCCCCGGGACTATGGAAAATACTTTCATCCCTTAGTCAACAACTCTGAAAGACATGGTACATCCTATTTTCGTTTAACAGGTGAGAGAATTGAAGCTCTGGGAGGTGAAGGAAATTGAAAGTATAATCAGGATGACAATGGGTGTGGATTAGCCAGTTTGTAGACTTGTCTTTCTTTTTCACCGGGTGCTTCATTCCTTCTTAGTTTATGGTGGCCCTTCCCTGGGACTTCCTTCCTGTATTATTTGTCTCAGAGAAAGGGAGGACTGTGATCTGTGGAGTACCTTCTATGTGTCAGGCATGGTTTTATGCAGTATACGTCTAGGCAGTGTGTGTTCTAATAGTAACTCCACAGGAGGCCAGAGCATTCCCATTTTTAAGAGGAAGTCCCTAAGGCATTAAGGTATAGGTAATTTGCTTAAGGTGACGCAGGACCCAGGAGGTGACTGCAGGATTTGAGTGCAAGTCTGATTCCAGAAGTTCTGCCAACTCCAGTATACCGGCTTTCCACATTAGGAGGAGGCACGGTTGTGTGGCGCCACTCAGAACAGAAGTGGTAGGTATGTGGCCGTCAACGCAGAGGTGTTGTGTTTCACATGCTATTGCAGTCTCATTTCATTTTTACTATGATAGGGATTTAAAGCAGCAGGAGGATTGCTTTCTTAGTCTGCATTTCCTCAGAAACAAAGATGGCAACAACAGTGATGAGGGATGTTGCTACTACATGTGAGTATTTGTGTAGGCCCGGCACAGTTCCTTGATCATTATGTACATTATTTCAGGTCAATCTTATAACCATTCGAAAGTTTTCTTTAATTTACGGATGTGGAAACACTCAGACATCGAGTCACTTGCATGCCCAACCTCACACTACTAGTAGGTGGAGGAGTGGGGATTTGAATAAGACTTCTTACAGCGAAACTGTACTTCTTTCACTCAGAAAATAGGACATATATCTCTGGGAGCATGTGGGAACCTCAAGTGGTACATGAAATGATTTATAGTAGTGTTATAGGGACAGGGCATTAAAGAACATTGATTCATGTAGCTTAGAAATGATTCTTCTTTTCTCAGTTGTCTTACAAACCATCTGTTTACATCAAGGAGAAAGTCATAGGTTCTAGTTTGTCTTTTTCAACTTTCTAATTCTTGCTTCCTCCTTCTCTTCCTATTATTATTATTATTATTATTATTATCTTGCAAGAGAGAACAGGGCTTTGAGGCTTAGGCAACAGAATCTAGAAGAACATAATGACATTCATTATGCTTTTATTGAATTTTAAAGTTTTGTCTAATTTAAAAAAATAGTATGCTATGTTCATATATTCAGAATTGTCTCTGCACCTATCACCTACTGAAAAAATTAGAGTATAATTTCAGGAACTATTGGAACCTTGTATCTCTTCCTATCATGTCTTACTCCTCTCCCTCCCACCTATATTTACAGGATCACTGTACAATTGCCAAAGTCAGGAAATCAGCGTTCAAACCAAACTATTGCCTAATCTAAAGACCTTACTTTAGTTTTGCCAATTGTCTCACTAATGTCTCTTTTTGTGGATCAGAATCTAATCTAGGATCACACAATGCATTTAGTAATCATATCTTCCTCGTCTCTTGTAATTTGGAACAGTTGGTTCCTCAGTTTTTTCTCTTATGACTGTGACATTTTGAAATGTCTGGATGGCTATTTTGTGCCATGTCCTTCAATTTGATTGCTGTTTCCTCCGGATTAAATTCAGGTTATGTATTTTTGGCAGGAAAACCACAGAAAGGATGTTGTGCTGTTCGTAGTGCATCATGTCAGGAGGTGGGAGGTGGTTTGTCCCATCACAGGTCAGCTGGTCGTGTCCTGCATTTTCTCCAGTGTGAAGTTACTCTTTTTCCTTTTGTAATTAGTAATCACTTTCTGGGGAGATACTTTGAGACCATGCAAATATCATGCTTCCTATCATGACTTTGCCCACTAATTTTAGCAACTGTTATTAATTTTTGCCTGAAATAATTATTCTGGTGGTTTTGTCCAGATGGTATTTTTGTATGTTTCTAATTCCTTCTGTATTTACTAACTGGAACTCTAAATGGCTTCCCCTTTGTCTCCCATTTATTTATTCTTTTAATTATTTATTGATATCACTAGGGTACTATGAATTCTTATTTTATTCTCTTGGTTATCATTATGATTATCATTATTTTGTTGCTCAAATAGTCACAGATTTGAGCATCAGGAGGCCCTTCAAGTTGATTTCAAGTTGTCCTTTTGACTTGTCCCCATCTTTACATTCTAGCACCATAGAAAGCATTGTCACTCAGTCGTTTCTGGCATCAGCCCTGAAATTGGCTGGTTCTGCAGGGACCCCTGAGAGAAGCCTGCCCCTACTGTTCTGCTTCCTTCCCCCACAGTCACTCCTTCATCCACTAAGATATGACTTTCTCTCTCCCCAGTGCACTGTTACTGCTGTGATTAAGGCCATTGTCCAAGAGGTGTGTGTTTTGGGGTCTTATATTGCTGTGTGTTAGATACCTCTTATGCCCCATATCTGACCCTTTCAGGAGGATGGTGAAGAAAAGCTGCATCAGTTGTTGCTCCAGCTACCCTTGAGGTAACCAGGTTTGCACGGACTCTGAGAGGCATCCTGCAGATATAAGTTGATAGTGCCTCACCTTGTGCTGCATGCTGGCCATTGTGTACCCTGAGGTTTCCCTGTCAGTGCCACCTCGGGATCTCACTTGTGCCCACATGTGCATAATGTGGACGTGTGGGGGAAATTAATCCATCCCCATGGATGGTTCAGAAATAGTTTGTATCACCCAAGGGTTTGGAGTGGGGAGGTTGTGGATGATCCTACGGAATGGAGAATTAATTACTCTTAGTGGGGCCAGCTTGATAATGCAACTTCACCTTGGCTTCTCCTTGGTGTTGTTTTATCCCTTCCCATCATGTATGACCACACTGCCTAATGTGGTCCTGGCACATACACTCTTTTGCTCAGGATCTGCTTTTTTAAGAATCCAGGTGAAGATATGCTATGTTTAACATTTATTCTAGATACACTCTTCACTTCTGTAATATCATGTTCATTCATGTATGTATGTCAATTCATTTCTTCATTTAAGTCTTACTTATTGAAAGTGTATCTGTGTGAGGCATTGTATACAGGAAGACAAAGACCCTCATTACATGGAACTTACTATAACCAGGGAGGAAGAAATAATTCAGTTGAATGGTAAGTGCTCTGAAGAAAATGCTGCAGGGAGGGGGGTAGAAAGTGGGTCGAATGAGGAAAGGCTTTGAGATGATTAGTACAGCCCCTCTGAGGAGGTGACCTGTGAACCGAGGGGTGACCAATGAGAAGAAATGCACCGAAGGCAGAATGATCCATTCAGGAGGAGGAGGAAGTAGCACAAGGGCCAGTAAGTATATGTGTGTGCTTGACCTGTTTAAAGAACAGCAAGGAGGCAGTGCGACCAGGCACGGCAAGGAAGGGACTACTTGTTGATGTGGCCAAGAGAGGTTGAAAAGGGCCACTCTTTATAAGACCCGACAGGGGATGTTTCAGAGTTTGTATTTTGTTTTAAATGCAAGGGGAGGGCACTGGATAGTTTTGGCAGAAGAGTGACATGTTTTGACATACATTTTAATGAGCAGTTTCTTGCTGCAGTGTGGAGAATAGATTGTTAGGAAGTAAGTAGAAACAGATAAGAGGCCATTGCACCAATCCAGGTGAGAAACGATGTTGGTTCAAACCACAGTCTTGAAGATGTGATGAGAAGTGTTTAGGTTTGGGACATACTTTGAAAAGACTTGCTGACGTGGGGGAGGGGAGGTGTCAGGAAAAGAGGAATCGAGGAGGCATCCATGATCTCTTTATTCCTGTCTTTGATGCTACCACAGATGCGTGCACCTTTCTGACCCTTCTGGCTGGGTGTCATTCATAGATTCCTCTTGTAGAGTCTCTTTACGTGAGTCTCTTCAGCTGCTTCGGAACGTAGTTCTCTGCTGGGATTGGACACCAGGAGCCACAGACTCACATTCCTAAAGGATCCCAAAAGGTCGCAAACGGGAGGCTCCGGCTGAGATAACTGCCACGCAGACACGGTGTAAATGGGGCAGCGCAGCAACTGTGGCCGTGACCCTGGGCTGCCCAGGGCTCCCTGAAATGAGCTCCAGCTGAGTTGGTCACCCAGCGAGGGAGGGCCGGCCTGGTATTACAAAGGCTTCTGAGTTCTCAAGACAAGTTAGAAACCCAGATTTTTAAAATATTCACAATCTTAAGATTTTTATATGTTGACCAAAACCTTTTCAAAACTCAGGAGGTTGGGGAGGGGCAAACAAAACAAGTCTGTGTTCCAGATGTGGTGCGTGGAGCACTGGTTTGCAGCTTCGGCTGAAATATTCTTTCTGGGATAACTCGGTGTACAATGGCTTAGTTTTATTGATTTAATTTATGGGCCAGTGGCTTCCAAATCTGTATTTCCAGCCCTTTTCTTCTAAATATAACTAGCCACTGGATATTGTTACATAGCTCTCCACAGCTGTCGCCTACCAGCATGTCCTAGATGCAGATTTCCCAGCAACTTACCCCTGTCCTGCCTGGTCCATTGCAGTGACTGACCAGCTCTCCTCAGAGACCTGGGCGGAAACATGTCTTCATTCTTGGTGACTTTCTTGCTCACAAACTGCAGATTCAACAGTCTTTTTTGTTACTTTCTAAACATTTTTCATTGCATCTCCTTTTCCTTTTTTTATTACAGCTTTAATTCCATCTTTCAACTAGCTTTGAGAAGCAGTACAGCCAAGTTGCCGCAGTTACACCCATTTTTATAGATGATGAAACCGAGGCTTGGAGAAAGCTTTTAATTTGTCCAGATCACTCAGAAGCAGGTGGCAGAGTGGCGATTTGAAGCAGGCCATGTTGTTGCATAACATGTACTTTTCATCAGTACAAAACAATAAATTGCGCATCTGTATTATAGGAGATTATACGGTTTATGTATGATCTCGGCAATCATTCCACAATGTATGTGTATAAAAATTCTCATGCTGTACACTTGAAATATATACAATTATATTTGTCAACTATTCCTCAATAGAGTTAGAAAAAAATAAAATGAACAGTTTAGCGGCATAAATTAATAAACCCGTAAGAAGTGGAAGATGTAATCAACTGAAATTACCTTGAATTGCTTATAGCCAACCTCTTCTAGTAAACTGATAAAAATTATATATTTTCAGTTACAGTATCATCTAGATAGAAAATGGTGCTTGCTAAGTACTTAGAGGGTACTGAAAACACATCTTTCCTGTACAGATTCTTCATTCTTCTTTATTTTGAATACAGTTGCTTCATCCACGCTGTCCTTTGAATCTGAATCACAGAAAAGCTCAGTACAAGTTGTGAACATTCGGTGTTTGCATTGAAGACATTTTAGTATCATTTCCAGGTACGGCCATGTAAAGGAGTCTGTCCACGTGTCTGAAAGCAAACAAAATTGAGCCCTCCTGACAGAGTGCCTGTTGCATGCTGTCTCTGGGTCCCGTTTCCGGATGGGCTCGCTGTAGGCTCATCTGCTCCCTCTGGTAGCCATTGCCCAGCTCTCCCTGGCTGAGGGGCCTGGCCGGGGCCGCCTGCCTCCATTCTGCAGGAGGTTGTCCGGAGCGGGTGTCCTTATTTCAACAGAGAGCCTCTGGCAGGTGCTCTCTGACTGTGTGGCTGTTCCCACTTAGTGGCTGGTTTTCTGCCTGCTGCGGAGGATAGCTTTTATTTTGGACAGACCAATTTTAGGTACCCCAAGAGAACAAAGCTGATTTCTTGTTACATTGATGCTCTGGATTCACACACAACCGATCAGCTTTGCAAGAAGACCTCTGAGGTGTTTCCTCCAAAAGATGTATCTGCTGTGGTTAAGAGATTGAATTTTGGATTTAAACATTGCTGGGTTCAGGCTTGAGCTCATTTCTGAGCCTGTTTTTAATCTGTAAAATGGGAATAGTAATACTTACTGTATAGGCTTGTTAGTAGAATTTAATTTCTGTGAAACCCTTAGCTGACTACTTGGCACATAATAAGTACTCAGCAAATGTTAGCTATCACTATTGTTATTAAAATAACTTTATTTTATTAGCTCATATAATAGCTCTTCCATCGGCGCCTGTTATGTGTTCTCCCAGCGTAGCTCTCTCTACTTAACTGTTGGTAAGCCATGATTGGCCAGCATTCCTTCCTGCCCAATGTGGAATTGACTAATTAAACAAACAAACTCTTTTTAGGTATCTTCTGTGTGCCAGGAAGGGTGTATTGTGAAACTTCACCCTTTCCATTCTCTGTGTTTCATAAAAATGCATTATTTCGGTTTCTCAAATGTGCTGTCTTCTCTCCACCCCCCTGCTTTTGCACAGATTGTTCCTATGACCTGGACTCTTCTCTCTCACTTATCAGGTTGGCAGGTTTCTACCCTTAGCTCGAATCTCATCTGAAGGCAGCTCAAATACCCCTGGGAGGTTTAAGTGTTTTTTCTGCTGTCCCGGGTGCTGTGCTTTGAGGACGTTACTCATTTATCATCATCTCATGAGTGTGTGTATTCTAACTGCCTGCCTGTATCTCTGTTCACTGGAATAGGGGCACTTTGAGGGCAGGGACCGTGTCTGTTTCCTTTTGTATCCTTAAAAAAGTGCTTATAGGGGTTTAATTCTATTTATGGGTAAATTGGATGGATGAGTTGGGCACATGGGAGAAAGAAGAAAAATAATATGTGAGTTAAATAAGTGAAAGGACCAATGACACGGGGACCTGACCTTGAGATGCCTCTCAGTTACAGGGAAGACAGGAATGTAAACACTCCCAGGGCACGGTGATAAGTGCTTAGAGATCTTCGAGCATAAACGTCAAGTGGCAACTTGCAGGGTTTGCCAGTAGACATATTTGTTTTAGCTATTCCATGTTTACTTACCTAAAAAAATCATTCAGAGAGCAAACATAAACATCCAGACCTCTAACTTTCTTGATCGGTAACACCAGGCTCATCTTCCAACATGGACTAGTGTATTTACTGGAAAGGGGGAGGCAGCAGCCGGCAGGGTGTGTGCTCTGCAGGTCTTTGTCCTGCGTCGCTCATCTGCCTGCCATCCTGACCCTTGAGCCTTTTTTACTAATTTTGGATCTTAGCTAGTTGTAAATGGGAGTTGGGTGATGGTTTAAGTGAACAGTGGCATGGTTGGACCACTCGTCCATGGTAAGGTGGATGAATTCCAAAGGGCACAGCAGTCGATGCAGGTGTAGCCAGTAGGAGGCTATGCTCTACATCACTGGTTTTCAACCAGGGACAACTTTGCTTTTTCATGGGACACTTGTCTAGTCTGGTGAAACTAATTTATTAATGAAAAGATTTTGTTCATTATTTTCTGAGAGAAGGGCAGGGAGGAAGGAAGAAAGAGAGAGAAGCATCAATGTGTGGTTGCCTTTCACCTGCCTCCAGCTACGGACCTGGCTGGAGACCTGGCTTGCAACCTGGTTATGTGCCCTGGCTGGGAACTGAACCAGCGACCTTTGGGTTTGCAGGCTGGTGCCCATCCACTGAGCCACACCAACCAGGGCTTGGGGAAATTTTTTTATTGTGAGGAGGGGACAGGCTATTGGCATCTGGTGGGTAGTGTAGAGATACTTCTAAACATCCCACAATGCACAGGACAGACCCCCACAACAAAGATTATCTAGCCCAAAATGTCAATAGGGGTGAAGTTGAGAAACTGTTCTAGTCCAGCTGAGACATGAACTTGAAAGTGGCAATGGGTATTCTTAGAAGGGTAGAATCAGCAGGCTGAAGCCACAGATTATTTGTGTTAGACGAGGAGGGTTGCAGGCCAGGTTCTAAGTTGGGGACGCACAACAGGCAACCACACTTTGATGTTTCTCTCCCTTTCCCTCACCCTCCCTTCCCCTCTTCCTAAAAATAAATAAATAAAATCTTGGGGGAGAAAAAAGAAGCAGGTGGCAAACTCAAATAGGGTAATTTGAGAAGAGTGGACAAGTGTAGGGAAAACCACAGGCATAGTGCAAGACCCCTGGGCTACCCAAGTGGAGTTGGTGCCATCTCTGGGCCTTAAGGACAAGGCTGGAGGGGTGTGTTAGGTGTCTGGGGAGACTGTCCAGTGTGACCATTGGTAGTCACAGCCATGTCATGTTTTCATGTTGTCTGCTCATTTTCATCTGTGTCCCCCATTGGCCAAACCCAGACCGAAGCAGAGAGTGGAGAGCCCTTTTGGTGTACTCCCCACTGGGTCAGCATCTTGGGTTGGAAAGCAAGGTGGAGAAGGTTAAAGAGTAAACTCTAGACTGGCAGATGGAAGACGGCTGGGACATTTGGGCATTCTTTCTGATTGGGTTTTGTGGTCAGGTATTTGTGGAGGAGTCAGGTGGTGTGGCCTCCGCTCTGGAGTCAGAGAGTCTAGGACAGAATCACATCTGCTCCACTTGCTAAGGGAGTGATTCTCAGCTCTTTTAAATTCACTAAGCCCTTATTTTCTCTTCTTATCATGGGAGCCAGGGTAATGGCGCAATCAAAATGCCCAGGGTGGGGGTGTGGGAGGGCTCAAAACAGGAACTATTCCAGTGCTATGGATAGACTTAGGAAGGACTGCCTGAAGCTGTAGTAGAATCTGAGTCTATGTCCGTAACCTTTTTTCCTTTTCTTTTTTTTGCATAAAAGAAATATAACTGTGTTGTGAGATAACGGTTGACTTTTCCCCCTTCATTACATTTTCCTGTAGTATTATAGATTTCCTACCATCAGGAAAGTAAAGACCACCTTTGGTGCTATTAGTAAATATATTAGTACTGTTCTTCAAATGATTATTCTTGGCTACCGCTGTGCTCTCCAGGTTAGTAAGGTGTGTGCATTAGCAGCCACAGCAGAGCTGGCTTGACTGTGGCCAGGCTGTAGTTGGATTGCTATTTCCTGTGTTTGAACGTAGGCTCGGTTTTAGTGCCCAGGAAGCCAGTGCTTCTCTTCTGAGCTCCCTCTCCTCTGAGCATCCTTTTATGTAGCCTGGGGCTGCTCCCAGCACTTCTCACCCTGTATTACAATTACTTGCTGTACCGGACTGTGGCTCCTTTAGGTCCGACACTATGCTTTGTTCATCTCCACGTCACCAGTGTTGTCATGTCTTATTCATAAATGCTGCCTTCATTCTTGTCGCCTAGGGTGCCCTGCAGGCTACAGGCCCACACACCATAGTTTCTACAACAGAGAACAACTGGCTTATGCTTACTCTTTTCTCAAGCTTCAAAATTCTGGGGAAGAAGTTCGATTATTTTAATATGAGTTAGGTCCACATGCCTCATTGAATCAATTATACCCACTGGGAGTGGTATGTTATGATGATCTTAGCTTTAGTCAAGTGTCCGTTCCCAGGAGAGTCTGTTGTGGCCAATAAGGTTGGGTTTATAGTCTCTTATTTAAGTCAGTCGATTGCAGTGGTAAAAGAGAATGGATCCAATAGGGCATCACTCAGTTGCAGTGGCGACATGAAGAAACTGTTATTTAAATCTGTTGGTTAGCGTGAGGAAGAAGCATGTAACAGTAATACACTTATAAGAGGGGAAAAATTAGTTCTTGGAAGATGGAAGAATCATAGCTGTCCCAATGGTTTGTGGCCTTTTAAGGCTCCTCCCTTTATGGAAGTGGGAATAAGGGGAAGAATGGCTAAAAAGTGTCTTTAGTGGGGTTGATGGTGAAAAAGGTTAAGAAATACTGTTACAATGGCAGTAATACCTAACACATGATACTTACCAAATTCCAGGAACTGTTTTGACTGTGTAATGTAGTATCTTATTAACTAATTCCACAATATACCCCTTGTACAGTGGCATCAACAAATAGGCCTGATTTCCTCCTTTTACTTGAAAATAAAAGTACAAGGGTAGTTTGATCATGTCAAAACCACTTTAATCTTTAATTCTGTAGACTTTTCCTTCATGTTAATTACCTGATGGTTGCAAGGTAGTTGCTGTGGCTCTAGGTATTACATCCACTTTTTAATGCTGAAAGAATGGGGAAGAACTAGAGCAAGCAGGATCTCTCTCTCTCTCTCTCTTAAAGAGAATAGTGAAAACTTTCCTAGGATCCCTACTTCTGGTCTCTGGTTAGGTCTTACTGTCTGGAATTAAAAGTTGCATGGCCCCCAAGGGAGGCAGGGAAAATGGGGAACAGATTTTCATGGTTGGCTTAGATATACATAATTTAATAAGATAGCCACATATGACTACTAAAAAGTTTATAATTGAGATATAATCCATATATCATAATAATATTTACCATTTTAAATATACATTTTAATGGTAATTAGTCACTGAATTATGCAACCATCACCACTTTCTGTTAATTCCTGAACATTTTCATCACTTCCCATAAAAACCCCCAGGAGTCATTTTCCATTCCCCTCCTACCCAGCCTCTGGCAACTCTGTCTTACCCACACTCTGTCCCTATGGATTTGTCTGTTGTAGACTTTTCATATGGATGGAATCAAACACCATATGGCAATTTGTATCTAGTTTCTTTTAGTTAGCATAATCTTTTCAGTTTACCTATGTTGTAGCACGTATCAGTACTCTTTTAACAATCAGTTCCTTTTTATGACTTAGTAATGTTTCACCACATTGGACGTACCACATTTTATTTACCCATTTATTTGTTGATGGACATCTAGGTTGTTTCACCTTTTTAATGCTGCTAGGAATATTCACGTAGAGGTTTTGGGGTGAACATATTTTCATTTCTCTTTCAATTTCTTTGGGCATATTCTAAGGAATGGAATTACTGGGTTCTACAGTAACTGTTTAATCCTTTGAGGAAATGTCACATTATTTCCAAAGCAGCTGTAGCGTTTTATACATCCTGATGGGAATGCATAAGGGCTCCAGTTTCCCCACCTTGTTGCTGATACTTGTTTTTCCCTTTTGTTGACTTAGCCACCCTCATGGATGTGAAGTACTTTCTCGCTCTGGTTTTGGTTCACCTAATGACCACTGATGATGAGCATTTTTTGGCGTGCTTACTAGCTATTTGTATATTTTCTTCAGAGCAATGTATTAAGATCTTATGCCCATTTTTAAATTGGGTTATGTGTCATTTTATTGTTGAATTTTAATTGCTATTTGAATTCGGACCAATTAAAATACAATAAAATAAATCCCTCAGTCTTAACAGCCACATTTTAAATGCTCAGTTGCCTTCTGTGGCAAGTGGCTACCGTATCGGACAGTTGCATAGAGAGAGGGGGCATTTCTACCAATGCAGAGGGTTCTGTCGGACAGCTCTGGCATGGCGTGTTAAGACTGTCACTTGGAGCTGGGCACATGGAACTTGAAACAAAATCAAGGTTTTGTTAAACTAAGGAAGGATAGGGAAATGGAATATAATTAAAGACCGTTCTTTAAAATTTGTGAGATGTCCTTGTTTCCAAAGAGATCCATGTGTGCATTTTGCATGTATCTCCTGAAGATGCATAGACGTTTCCCCAGGGAATAGCTGGGACAGAGGGGGAGTGAGAGGCTGGTGTTCCAGACCTGAGACTGGCAAATGTTTTCTGTAAAGGGCCAGATAGTACCTATTCCCAGCGTTGTTGCTATTGGGTATCTGTCACAGCTATTGAACACAATCATTGTAGTGAAAAAGCAGTCAGAGACAGTATGCAAATGGATGGCCATGACAGTGTTCTCCTCGCACTTGATTTACAAAAACAGGTAGTGGGCTGGATTTGGCCCACAGACTGTATTTTACAAGTAACATTATGTAGAAAGGTATGGAAGTTTACAGAGGCCTAACATGCAACAAAGGGAATGGTATGTTTGGTGTGGCTGGAAAACAGGCTTTAGGGTTAATGATGGAGGGAAGGCTGGGGAGAGAGACAACCAGATTATAAAGGCCCTCAGTGCATATCAAGATTGTTTTGACCTATTGTTTTTTATATACTGTTAAGAGACAAGCCATCAAAGGTCTGTAAATTGAAAATCACGCAATTATATTGGCCTTTTAGATAACCCCCGCTGGCAGCATTGGGTAAAGTGGATTGGCGACAGTGAAACTAGAGGTAAAAGAAGACCAGTTAAGAAGCTGTTGAAGAGCTTGGACCAAAGCAGTAATATTTGAAACTGAACAATTCTGTTAATAAGTGTAATGTCTTCTAATCATGCCAGATAATGGGCTGTTTACCATATATCCCTGACTGTGACTGAGGTTAAGTCTAGTGTCTTGGATACACATAAAGATCTAGTAATTACCATACTAATTTGTATCAGTATAGATGTAAACAGCCAAGCTGACAGTATTGATTTAAACGAAGTGCAGAGAGTGGAATATGGACGTGATCTTTTCATATCCTAGGAGAGTCACCTGGAACCCAGAGAAAGGCACTGAGACCACTGTTGCCCCTTGGAGAGCAGTTGAGGGGGGAGATTCTGTGACTTTGAAAGAGCTGACTTCTAAATGGGGAAGAGAGCTCAACCTCCAGGGGTTGGTTCTGAAAGACCCTTGGAGGGAAAAGGAAACCTTAGTGAACTAATTTACGAAGTTAGGTCCCCAGTTTAGCATAATGTAAATGTTTGCCTGGGTGTGTCTGCTATCAGTAAAGATAGATTATTCATGTGGGTTTAAAAAATCATAAATTATATGTTAATAGAGTTTTTTCTCAACAAGTTAATCCCAGCCTGTGAGTATATAACATTTTCAGAGCCATTTGTACAGACTAAGAACTCCACAGTCAATGTGCTAAGTTATTGATAAGTTGGTTTTTCTATTTGTAAGGCTATTAGTATAGAACCCTCTGAAGTTTAATTTGAAGGGGAGTAACCCATTGTGATTTCTGTCATTCTTCACTGTATGATCACAAGGTACAAGAAAGCAGTTTGGTTTGTTCACTAGTTAAATCCTCACCGATTCCTGAAATATAAATGTATTATAAGAAACAGATTTAGGCCCTGGCTGGTAGCACAGTGGATAAGGTACCAGCTTGCGAACCCAAAGATCGCTGGTTCGATTCCCAGCCAGGGCATGTCACCAAGTTGCAAGCCAGGTCTCCAGCCAGGTCTGTAGCTAGAGGCAGGTGAAAGGCAACCATACATTGATGCTTCTCTCCCTTTCTTCCTGTCTCCCTGCCCTTCTCTCTAATGAATACAGTTAAAAGAAACGAGAAGAAAAGAAACAGATTTGAGCCATTAGCAAGGCAGAATTGTACCTCACACCAGGAATGAAAATGAACAAATCTCTTATATTTGTAGCTTTTTTCTCCTCTAAACATCTTGACTTCAAATGCTGGGAACACCAGAAAAGATCTCCTGATTATGATTCTGAGTGGCCAGACCTATGTCTGGTGAAGATAATACGTATGTCTGTGGGGTAGGGTAGACAGAGGTGATAACATCAAAAGAGCCTGACCTTTGGACAAAGTCTGCTTCTTGAAGTCATTTTTCCCATGGTGGGTAGACACTTGTGTGGGCCCTGAGCAAAGAGGTTCCACTTTCTCCCCAGTAACACCCACGGCAGAGGCTGTGGCTGGCCCTGGATATCAGTCTTTGACATTGTTTTGTGGAGGTGTGATCAGAGGCGTGAGGAAACCATGTTCATTTTCTTTTTTTCTTTTTTCTTTTTTTCAATGTATGGTTGCATTTCACCTGCCTCCAGCCACAGACCTGACTGGAAACCTGGTTTGCAACCTGATGATGTGCCCTGGCTGGGGAATCGATATGTTCATTTTCTGTATCCAACACCCTTGCACAGAAGGGACTGCCTGAACACAGGGCGTTGGGAGCTCACTGAATTTGTCAAATTATTGTTCAAGCTGGATGGGTCAGGACTTCCCTAAGTGGTTTGCCGAGTGCTAGGCACTGTGTCTGTTAAGGGCGCTGCACTCTGTGTAGTTTGGATTCGTCTCCCCTGAAATGACCAAAATACTTTATGTCTGAGATCTCTGATGTCCAGAAAGGTCTTTAGATTTTTAAAAATTCGTTTTTTTGCTCTTTCACAAAACTAACAGAAGTCAGGGATCCCTGTAAATTACAGAGAGGCCCCAAATCACCCCCACCCCATTCCTGGCCACCAACAAACTATGGGAATAATTATTTTTCTTGGGTATTTATATCATTGACTATTGTAGAGCAGGGGTCTCCAGTGCCCAGCCCCTGGGCTTCAGACCAGCACTGGTCCCTGTCCTGTTAGGAATCTGGGGAGCAGTGGAGCAAGTGAGCAGGAAAGCATTATTACATTACCACCTGAGCTCCGCCGCCTGTCCTCCCCTACTCCCCATGGAAAAAAATATCTTCCATGAAACCCATCCCTGGTACCAAAAAGGTTGGGAACTGCTGTTCTAAAGCATGTTTGTGATTTGCTTTATGTATACCTGATCAGGATATCTGTTATTGAAAGGCTGTTGTCCAGCAATCATTAACTTATTTTTTAAATGAAGCTTCTGAAGTCTTTTCTTAGAACAAGGAAATCTCTTTGTGGGAAAGAATAAATAAACTCTAGCATAAAAATCTGATTAGGTGACCTAGTTTCTTCAACCACCGCAGCAAAATTGCAAGGGGGATAAAAGGGAGATTGGGGGAGGGGTTGTTAACAAAAAGGGACCTAGGAAATGTATGGGCCATATGTGATGTATGGCTCTTATTTGAACCTTCATTCAAAAAACAACTGTTAAAAGGAAAAAAAAATTAGGGGAAATAGGAACAGAACGGACATGGTGATATTAAGGGATTATTTGCAATTATGATAATCATATGGCAACTAATTTTAAAAGCTACCTCACATTTTGTAGTTGCATGCTGAAATATTTGCAGAAAAAAATCATATAAAGTCTGGAATTTGTAAAGAATTGGGGTGGAGTATAAGTGAAACAGGATGGCCTTGAGTCTAAATGATCTGAAGCTGGGTGATAGGTACTTGAAGATTCATTAAATGATTCCAATTTTGAAGAAGCTTGAAACACAACATACTAAAGTTTTATAAAATTAACAGTTTGGAATCTGAAAGTTTTAGAGGTACTTCTTTTTGTGTTTTAGCTTTATTTATTTATTTGTTTTTAAAGATTTTATTTGTTATTTCCAAAGAGAGAGGAAGGGAGAGAAACATCAACGTATGGTTGCCTTTTACCTGCGCCTAGCCATAGACCTGGCTGGAGACCTGGTTATGTGCCCTGGCTGGGGAATCGAACCAGTGACCTTTGGGTTCACAGGCTGGTGCCAATCTACTGTGCCACCAGCCAAGGCTTGCTTTAGCTTTTTATTTCACACCTTCTTTTCCTCATTGCAGGGATATTTCTTCCCCTTTTCCTGGCTCCCTCTCTCCCTATCTTCTGTCTTCTGTCGCCTCCCTCCCTGCCTTCCTCCTTGTCTTTGTCTGTTTTTCTTCCTACCTTCTTTTCATCCTTCTCTTTTCTTTCTTAACCTTCATTTGGGCTGACAAGAAAAGAATGCACATGTTTTATATCAAGTTGCAAATGTATTTGGGATGTGTGACCTGGCAACAAAAGGACCAGGCACTATCTGGAGACTCAGATGAGTGTTGCAGGCTGCCTGCCTTGACCTCCGAGTAGCCTTCCCAGCCTGGGTCAAAACTTGACTGTGTCGCTCACCTCACAGTTGCTCACTACAACATGTTTGTTAAAAACAAACAAACAACCTTTGCCATGATTAGAATATGAAGGATTTAGGCCGAAGTTAATTCTTCTCATGAGTCTGGATTTGCAATGGAAATGTTGGCATCCCACTCTGACTTTGTTACTGTGATATGGAATGAGGTCTTGGTTTTTAAATTTTGCTGTGAGATGGGGCCGACTGAATCACTGCCTGAGTACACAAAGAGATTAGATCATTGGATCCCAAAGTAGCCTCAGAAAGTAAGTCATGATGGCCAGAATCTCCTGAAGAGACTTAATTAAAAAAATTTTTTTTAAAGTAAAATTCTTGGGTAACCCCCTAGAAATTCTGATTCAGTGGGTCTGGGTTGAAACAATATAAACAACTGTAATTTTATCAGCATTTTGCATGCTTGTCCTTAGGATGGAGATCTACATTCAATCATTTTTAGTAATTTGGAGGGATTCTGGTTGCTCAAGAAGCAGAATGCAATAGTTTTGCATTATTACAGTGGGTGTGGCAAGTTGTTCCACTGGTGTTACTGTATTTAATTGTTTTTATCTAAGATAATTTGACTCTGAATAAGCCCTGGTGGCTAAGTACTACATTAAAAATAAAATGGTGAATACAAAAAGGAAAATCAAGACGGAAAAAGCAGCTATTTGAATACCTGTTAGTAGCTTTGATTCATAATTAATATTTTCTCCTTTAATTTTTGCCCTATCCCTGAAAAGCAATTATTATTACCCAGTTTTACATTTGATGAAATTAAAGCTCAGAGAAATTCAGTATTTTAATCCAAAGTTACATAGTAAACCTATGGCAGAAGCAATAGTTGAACCCTTTTTTTTTGTTTTTGGTGCCATGCAGCCTTTCTGAACATAGAGCCCTGTTTCTCTGTCATTCTTGTCCCCACAGGATTGCGTGACAAGTGAGGTGATATGTTTAGAGGTCAGAAAACCCTATTGGGGTGGAGGACATGCAGCCAGAGCTTCCTCTAACGGGAGGTACTGGCACCTTTGTTTTTCTCCGTTCAACACTGAGCAAAGTTCCCAGTGAAAGCCTTTGTCGTTGCTCAGAACACCAGGATGTCATCATTGGGAACTGTTTGGCAAAGGAACGTGGCAGTTGAGGGACAGAAGCCTTTTTTAGGTGGTTTGACCATGTCTTATATTTATTTTTTTGGCCCCTTGTAAACTGACTTGAGAATATGGGAGTTCCAGGCTGATGGGAATACCATTCAGTACATTGGCTTTCTTTGACGGTATGAAGATCAAAATGTCATATGGCAAGAAAGAATTCCCCCCCGTGGATTCCAGGCACTCACTGTCACTTGCCTGATAATACTGCAACAGCCTAGAACTGGGCTTCCTTCCCACAGCCTGTCTGCTTTATGGATCCCTTCTCTCAGAGAGAGTAGTCTTAAAAATGCAGGTCTCATTATGTTCTTGCCTTGTGAAATCCCTGTAGTGACTCCCAATATCTTGAGGAACATGTCTGAGCCCCTCAACAGCGTTTAAGACCCTGCCTGGTGGGCCTGGCCCAGGGGCTGCATTTCCTATCCCTTCCTGGGAAGGGGCAGTCTGAGTCCTTGGACTTGACAGCTGATTGTCGTTCATCTCCACTGTACTCTTAAGCTTCCTGAGGACAAGGGCTCTGTCTTCTCTGCATTTGTATTGTCATACATAGAGCAATACCCAATGCCTAGCAAGTATTCATTTATGGGATGGGTCAGTGAATACTGAATGGTAGACACCAGTCAGTGATACTAATGGCCAAAGGAAGGCAGGATCAGTGGTCCAGCAGGGCTTCGCAATCAGCCAGTTGTGAAGGATTCGTAGGCTTTGAAGAATTGGCAGAATTAGTTGTGAATTTTAGTCGTAAGAGGGTCAAAGATTTAGAAAGCCTCTTTTGTAATGGGAAAAATATGGATTTCAGAACCAACAAGGTCTATATTCAAATCTAGACCCTTTCACTTATCAACTATATGACCTTAAGATCTCTGAATTTTTAGCTTCTTCACCCACAAAATGAGATTGATAGGACCTTCCTTAGAATATTCTGGGGAGGAATAAAAGTAGTATCATATTTAAGCACATGGCATACTATCTAGCATGTATTAGACTCAAGCAATGGAAAGTAAAAGCTTACATGGATATAATGTGACTGAAGTGCCTGGGAAATGGATTATTTAGGTGAGATAGTTAAATTCGATGAAAACGCCACAATTATGTTGGCGTGAAACAATTAGTTATAATAGATTTCACTGTGCGTGCGTGCGTGTGTGTGGCTGTTTTCGTGTGCTTTGGAGATTTTGTCCACATTTCTGCACTTTTTTTAATCTTAGAGAATTGTATGTGGGCGTATGGTCCACCCTGCTCACTGGTACGCAGTGCCTCTTCCTTGATGAGACACCAGGAAGCGACATCATGGGTACAGGAGGGGCGGGAACGAGCTTTGTATGTAGGAAGAAAACGAGCCACTTTCCATGGCGACCATATACACCTGGCTGTGTGCGTCCCCGCAGACCTCAGTGTTCGAGTTTTCCCCAGGGTCAGAATTCCGGCCTCTAACGAATTCCTCCACTTCCCCTTCTGTCATTTCTCCCTCCTGAACTGTTCCCCAGCCGCACCAGCTGGTTTCAGGTCCCCTGGGCTTGCCCACTTCTTTCCAGCCTCTTGGAATTTACTGTCCCTTTAACTGAAATTTTTTTCCTCTGCCTCTTTCCATTTTTTTTTTTCAGAAAATCATCAGGTTCCTCCTTCTCCTTTAGTGATAGTAAGTAAATTCACAGAATTGGTTTTAAAGTGTTCACTTTGTATAATACCAATGAATACTTTTTTAAAGGGTGTTTAAAATTCTTAATCTTTGACTGGTGAAATTTAATTCATTTCAAGCACAAAACCTGATGGCACATGTTAGGAAGCTGTCCTTGGGGTACTAGTGGCGGCACTTTTCCTGCTGTCAATTCCCTCTGTCTGGGCTGCTGACTCTTTCATGGAGGGTGTTGAACGAACACACACACACACACATATACACACACACACCCGCCTTGAACTTTTAGAACCACTGACACCAGGTGTTTCCTCTGCCTTAGTCAGCAGCGCCTGGTTCCGCTCCCTGTAATCCTGGAGGGATGGCCCTGCTGGGGACCTAATGGTTCCCCTTTCCCAGCGGGGAGATGGGCAGGGCTGAGCAGCTGCCAGGGCTGAATGGCCTGGAGGGCTTGTCATTAGGGTACCCTGGATGGGCGACGGGGCAGAGGAGGGGTGGGGGTGCAGGAATTAGACTGGGAAGGGTCAAGCAGGATGAACAAAGTTGCTGGCTGTTGCCTGAAATAATAGGATTGCATCAGTAAAAATAGCACAATCGGCTTTAATACCAAAAAAGTGGTAGGATTGCCATAACTCTCATCTAGCTAGCCTTGCCTCAGAGGTTATCTCCTCAGAGAGACTTTCTCTGACCTCTGTTTCAGGTAAGCCTCCCTTATGATCCAAATTTATGTCCCTGTAGCCCTTCCTCCTCTCTGGCAGTATATTGTTTACTTTTTGTCTGACTTTCCCAGATGTATCTGTGCTCCATAAACTGCTTGCTTGCTCCCCAGTGCCTAGAGTGGCGTCTAGAACACAGTTTGTTCCAACAAAGGTTTGTTGGATGAATGGATGGGGAGGACAATGGGAAAAATGGGGTCTGGTTCCCTGTAGCTCAGTAAACCTGGTCAGGCATTGCTTGTACTGGATTGGTTAATATTATCATAATTATTACTTCGCTGCAGATATTAGGATTACACTAACAGTTGCATAACCTTTTTAGGATGCCAGGTGTGTTGTAGAATTGAGGCAAGCAAAAATCTTACAACAGATGGGACCACCTGCAAAAAAGAATAGATCTGGTTTTTTGACTCCACCCACCTCTCCCTATCACAGATAGGAATTGAAAAAATTTTTTTTTAATTCTCCCCTTGGAGAGAGGGCACATTTAGTATTCTGAGTCAGGCAAGGAAAGTCTCCAGCCACAAGACAGCTGGGCGCCCAGGTCCATGGAGGGCGCCCAGGACGGAGGTAAGGGGAAGGCGCCTCCTTGTCTGGTGACAGCAGCTGGGGACCTTCTCTGCTTCTCTCCCCACAAAAATCCAGTTGGAACCAGTGATGCTGGGTTTCTGCCTGCCTGACAGAAACAGATGGCCTCACACTACTGCCGATCTGTTGGTAGCATGGACGACATAGTTGCTACTTTACTCATGGGCAGGCGAGACAGGAGGTGGCCGAGGTGAGGGTCCGTTGCTTTGCATTCCCCTCTTCAGTTGAAGTGACTCACATTGCTGTCACTTAAGTTTCGGATCAGGTTCCCAAGCTGGAGCTGGGAGAATTGCTCATGCTTCTGAGAGCCAGACTTGGCCAGAAATATTTGCGAATTGCCACATCTGCCATCAGTGTTTGAAAGAGACACTTTATTTTTCCTTCCTTCTTCACCTGACACAGAAGAAGGCTCGAGTGGATTAGGTTACAAGTCATTTGCTCAGTGCAGCCCTGAGGAGGAAGCCGAGGAGGATATGCCTTCACCGTCTCCTTGAGGATACACGGGCAGCTTCGGGGGGCGGAGGAGGGGAGAGAAGTCACACTGCTGGAGGAGTTAGGTTGTCCATGTTTTGGGGTCAGAATTGCCCCTTACTAGATGTGAGACCCTTTGCAAGTCACTTAAACTTGATGGCCTGCTGCTTTTTCTTATCTCACTGGGGACAGTGGGGCCAGAGTGGGAGGAGCAGATGGAGGAGCATTTATGGCAGTCATCAGTTGGAAATTGCTGTCTGGAGCGTAGCTGGGCATGACGGGGAAGCCAGGCTTATGCCCTGGGAGAGAGTGCAACCAGTTATTGGTGTTTGCCAGGTGTATGGACAGGGGGACCATGGCTCATGTGCCGGGTATTATCTGACATGATGCTAACTTCTACCGCTCTTACTTTATGATGTCTTGTGCACAACAGGTGATTCTACTGGGATCCTGTAGCATTTTCCAGTCTTAATAACTGCCCACGGCTTTATTAATGGTGGTGAGGAATATTAACACAACCTGACTTTTAGGGAGAGTTTGAAATTCTATCATTTAATCCCCAACTTTATGCATGGAGAAACTAAGGCTTAATGATGGAATGATTTGCTCAAAGTCACTTAACTGGTAAGTGACAGCCCTAGAATGCGAACCCAAATGTGTCTGCCCCCAGATCCCATGTGTATGCTCAACCACCAAGCGCTCTGTCTTGCTTCCCAGTCAAAAAACACCACAGTGTACCAACCCTGGCTGGTGGCTCAATGGATGATGCGTTGGCCTGTGAACCCAAAGATCACTGGTTTGATTCCCCGGCCAGGGCACATAACCAGGTTGCAAGTCAAGTCTCCAGCCAGATCATAGCTGGAGGCAGGTGAAAGACAACCATACGTTGATCTCTCTCTCCCTCTCTGCCTCTATTCTTTCCCCCCTCTCTAAAAATAATAAATAAAGTATTTTTAAAAATTAAAAAAAAAAAACAACACCACAGTGTACACATGATGGTTAAATGCGGGTGTGTATAACATTGTCTGTTAGCACTCAGAGATCAGAAGGGTGCTTGAGAGATTCATTAACTGCTATTTGTCTAACTTGTTTGAGCTTACAAATTACTTTCAAAATACTATGAACATACACTGAGTTCTAGCGACGTAGGACATGGACACGGGACAGAATGCTTTACCTGGAGTGTCTCCTTTAAACTTTAAGAGCTGTCACTCCATTTTGCAGATGAGATAACTGAGGCTCAGAGGAGGAATGCAACTTGCCCCAGGGTCCCGAGGCTAGGCTTTGTGCTCAGGCCCACCCAACTTTGGGCTTTCCATCGGCACCTTTTGTTACCTGTGAGTCCTGAGCGGACAAGTTGGCAGCATTAATGCCATTTTTGAATATGAAAGGTGGGGTGAGGACCCCGCATACTTATGCCTAGCCTGTTCTTCACAACTTGGTGAACATCTTGGCCCTTACTTACCAGAGTAAGAAAGGAAGAACTGCTTCTGCGCCTGTGCCCTCTCTGTGGTGGAGGTAGAGAGTGCTCCTCCTGTCCGGCGGTGCCGGCAGGAAGTATGCCCAGGTCAGGCCACCATGTGGCTGCCTCAGACAGTGGACAGCGCTTTCCTTTCCTGGAAACTGAACATGCTACACCACCAGATGTACGGCTGCCCCGAATGCTAGAGATTGACGAGATGTAGCATGTTGAACAGGTAGACTTTGAGGAAAGTAAATTCCCTGGTGGCCCTGATAAAGTTCATTGAAATAATTCTGGTATTTGTTTAAATGCATTGTATGATGATTCTTTTACTAGCTTAGCATCTTAAGATTTAAAATCCATGTGAAGATAGGGATCTTCAGAAGATAAGTGGAGTATCACTTTATAGTTCAGCAGTTTCTCCTCTTAACTGTTTTCTTGGGTAAGTTTCTGTCTTTTCAATCAACTCGAATCATTCGATGCTATTGCTTTCCTTTTATGAGAACTGTTCATTCTAGGGGTTTGCTCAGAATAGATTTGAAACTATAACCCTCAAATTGCAAATATGAGGGAACCTAGGATTTGCCTCTTCTAGGCTATGAGAGTTTGCCGATTTGCCTTCACCCCACAACAACGTCTCATTCTCTTACTCCGCTCACAGCTCACTTCCAGCAGGTGTGCACGTACACCCATGCGCACACACACACATTTTTGACTCCATGCTTGTAGATAAAAGGAGCTGGACTGCAGGTCCGTCTGGTTTAAATCTAAGCTGCCTGGGCGATCTGGGGTAATAAGTGAGTGACAACAGGTGCAGATTTCATTACACCCTTCTGAACTCAGTCCATAGTTCTTGCTTTGATTCTTTTCACCCAACACCCTTTCCTGAATTGTGTCCAATAAATTTTATAGCTGCATGATCTTGTTTCAGAGCTGAAGGGAGATTTTTCTCTCCACTTAGCTAAATGGTGCCTAAGTTAAAACTCCGCTTCCTGCCCACCCCCTCTCTTAAGAAGTAATAAGGCATAAATAACCCCAGGCCTGGAGCTGCTGGGTCTGGGATCTTCAGTCTTGCACTCACGTGAATAACTAATTTTCTGGTCCCGTTTTAGAAAACCCAAGAATTATCTCACAGAGAATTAGCCGTAATTGGGGAGAAAATAATTACTTGGCATTTTCTGCCCTGCGATAACTGTAGCCACTGGCAGATCTTTCCGAGCAGTGTCCACGCCCATTTCTATTTAAAACAAAGTATTGCTCCAGGGGCCTTGAAAGCCCTAGCTGAAGGTTCTCTGTGGCACATTTTTGTGTGACCCACCCCTAGAGGTTGGTGTGAAAAGGGGGTTTGTTTCATGTCTTTTTTGGTGCGGAGGCCCAGGGCAGTGAGCCATTTTCCTCAGGCCAGTAAGCCTTTTTACTCGTGTATCATATTCGAAGACATGAATGGCTTTCGCAGGTGCCGGATGTGTTCATGGGCCCTGTGTGCAAACAAGAGGCTGGGCCAGATAGGGGCCCCTTCGGGAACATGGTCTGAGAAGAGAATCGTTTCTGATAAGATCCTGTGTCTTTTAAACATTTTTTTTTTTATTTTGAAACTTGCCCAGCTGTCCCTGTGCTCCAGTGTGTAGACTTTGGGTGTGTGTGCGTGCGTGCGTGTGTGTGTGTGCCCTGGCCCACAGCACACATGGAAAGGAGATGGTGGACTTGTCCATTTGTTACTGGAGGTGACCAGAACACAGTTGGTCAGATACCTCAGTCCCATCAGAGTCCAGCACAATGTCACGCGTCCCCATGATTTAAACACCCGCTCTCCACTGATGCCTCCACAGTCTGAACGTCTGCCCTGCACTTCTGTCCTGAACTCCAGCCCGAAGAGCAAGCTTACCATTGGAAATCTGAACTTGCTGGCTCACATCACAGGTGCCTCAGCCTCAACTCATTTTCCCTGAAATTAACGTCTTCCACGACCCACCCCCACCAAGCCAGTGCTCCCTCTAGGTGTAATGTGGACCTGGTGGTACTTGTCTGTTTGAAGCCCCCTGGGAGCGTCCCGCGCCTACAGGATTCATGTATTCACTTGCTAGGGTGGCATATAAGGCCCAGTGTGGTCCAGCTACTGCTGTACACTTCCATCTCCCCCTCTGCCACCCTCCTGCTAGAAGGCATCAAAAAGCATGGATCCCTTTTTCCCTTTCAATTTTACTCCTCCTCAGCTATTTGAATTTGTTTTATGGTCCCTTCTGCTAGTGACCTTCGCTGGCCTACCCAATCAACTCCTACAGTTCTGTATTATTAGGTTATGGCATTATCTATGGCTTAAATAAGATAACTTCTGTCTTTGTCACATGATAGTCAAGCAATCAGTGCTTTCCTTCAGATCCTTCAGGAACCCAGGTGGCTTCCATGTTGAAGTAACCTTGATGTGATGCCTTTGTCTCCATGGGCTGGACTTTCAGTCACAGCCTCCTTCCAGGCTTCAGGGTGGAGCATGGATGGAGAGACACACCTTGTCTCTTTAGGGTCACATTCTGTAAGCTGTACTTGACTGTCCTTGCCAACCCTTTGCGCCTGCTGGCTCTCTGGTACTCTATTCTGTAGAAGCAGTAGCAGTGGTGGTGGTGATGTTAGAGCTCTAGGAAGAGTTGTAACAGTAGTAGGAAAAGTAGTAAGTGCAGAAGGAGTGCAAATAGTATCATAATTTCATTCACAGTTTCAGAAGAGATTGAAAGATTAAGTGACCTGACCAAAGCCACACAGCTAGGATGTAAATGACAAAGCTAGCAATTGAACCCAGAGCTCTCTAACTAGCCTGTGGAAGCTTTTCAGTCCAGTCACACTGACTTACAATTGTTTCTTTACATGACTGTCTTTTTCACTGGGTTCTGAAACTCCTTGAGAAAAGGGGCTTACCTACTTCACCTTTGACATGTAATAGGTAATCAGTATGTATTTTAGACATCTAAATCTGGATGTGTAAACCTTGGTGTTCTTGACATTTTCGGCCACATAATTCTGTGTTGTGAGGCTGTCCTGTTGCGCTTTATATAATGATTAATATCATCATTGGCATCTTACACACTAGATGTGTAGCATACCACCCCCCCCAGCCCCTACCCTCTAGATAAGGGTGACCACAAATGTCTCTAGACATGGCCAGCTTTCCCCTGGGAGCAGAATGTCACTGGTTAAGAACCACTTGGGTGTGGTGAAAGATGGTGGTCTAGTTTCATTTTTCTGTATATATCTGCCCACCACACACAAGAATAAATTCAAAATGGGTCAAAGACCCATTAAACCTGAAACCATAAAAATTCTAGAAGAAAACATAGCTAGCAAAATCTCAGACATTGCTCATAGCAATTTTTTATCGGTTATATTTCCCTAGGCAAGAGAAACAAAAGAAAAAATAAACAAATGGGACTACATCAAACTAAACTGTTTTTGCACAACAAAGGAAATAATCAACAAAATAAAAAGGCAGCCCACAGAATGGGAGACCATATTCACTAGTACATCTGATAAAGAGTTAATACCCAAAATTTACAAAGTACTTGCAAAACTCAACACCCCCCAAAAAAGATTAAATAACCCAATTAAAAAATGGGCAAAAAACTTGAAGAGATACTTCTCCAAAAAGGACATACAGATGGCCAATAGACATATGAAAACATTGCTCAGTGTCACTAATCATCAGAGAAGTGCAAATTAAAGCCATGTTGAGATACCATCTTACATCTATCTATCAGAGGGCTATCATTAATAAATCAACGAACAAGTGTTGGCAAAGGTGGTGAGGATATGGAAAAAGGGGAACCCTTGTGCACTGTTGGTAGGAATATAGACTAGTGCAGTATGGAGGTACCTCAAAAAAATTAAAAATGGATCTGCCTTTTGATGCAGTGACCCCACTTCTGGGAATTTATTCAAAAGAATCCAAAATATGAATTTGAAAGAACATAAGAGCCCCTATGTTCATTGCAGTGTTATTTACAACCATCAAAAAATGGAAACAGCCCAAGTGTCCATCCGTAGATAAGTGGATAAAACAATGATGGGACATTTACACAATGGAACACTACTTGGCCGTAAACATTTTTTTAAAGGAAGAAAATTTTACCCTTTGCAGCAGTATGGATGGACGCTAAGTGAAATGAGCCAGTCGGAAAGAGATAAATACCTTATGTTTTTACTCATATGTGCAATCTAATGAGCAAACTAAGCTAAAAAGGAAAATGGGACAGACTCACAGGTGGACAGCAGGATAGCAGGTCGTGGCAGAGGTGAGAGGGGTTGGGATTGAATAAACAGGAGAAAGGACTCATGGACATAGACAACAGTGGGCTGATTGCTGTGGGGGAAGGGATATGAGAGAATTAAATGGTAATGGAAAAAATACAATAAAGATTAAATAGAATATAAAAAAAGGGAACGACTGATTTAACTTCAGTGATAGCCAAGGAGCCTTAGTGCTCACATTGAAAAAGGACATCCTCAGAATTGGTCAGGCACTGGATTTCTCAAGGGTGATGGATGACGTATTCCAGGCCTCTGTGTGTCTGGAGTGCAGAGAGGTGGCTCACTGCACACAGGCTGTCCAGGAAAGTGGCTGTGATCATTTCCCTGAGTGGGCCAGGCCTTCCTGGGGACTATCAGAGAGGGTCCCTCTGGAGGCAAGTCTCAATGGGCCATGCAGGCCTGCCATCTGTCATGGCACTTCATGGCACATCTCATCGCCTTGACCAAAAATATGCTTTTGTAAATCTCCTGGCAAACAGGGGCCACATTCTATTCTTTGATTTCTCTTTTCTGTTTCCAGCTGGGTCACTGATGACACATGGAGCCCAGTAAGAACTCTGTTGGAGACCCAAGTCTCTTTATTTTCCACCAGTCCCCTTTATCATGATTTTCCTGCCATCTAAGCCAATGTAAATTATGTTACCCACATGGTGGTCAGTTCTGAATATCATTGTTGCCTTTATTATTCTTGAGCCTGGGGCATGTTGCAAGGAGAAAACTTAATACATTATTGCACAAATGGGGTTAAGCGCTGTTTTGCTTGTATTGCCGCCATTGATGAAAAGAGACAGGAATTCAAGATCCATCATTTATTGCTAATGCTACTTTGGGGAATATACTTAGCTTCTTTGATCCTACATTTATTTGTCTGCAAAATAGAGTAACTACTTGCCTAAACTACTCCCACAGAGCTATTATAAGAGTAGAATAAGATAATCTCTACAAAAGGTTCTAGACTCTCTAGTTTGATCTACTATTAGTGCACCTTTGTACCGGAGAGGACTCCAGCATCCTTGCTCATGGGCACTGGGGTTATAAGGTCAGTTAAGGCAGAATCAGTGTCTGGTATTCAGTAAATATGTGGTGGATGACTGAAAAAAACATTGGAAAGTCAGACCATTGCCCTGGTGGGAGCTAGAGAAGAGAGTGAAGGGCTATGGTGGGTTTCTGTGTCCCTTATATTTATGACAGACATTTCAAGCAATTGCATTTTTAAGAGTTCACTCAGTGTTTGTCAGGGCTTACAAACTTGAGTGCCTGCAGGGGTAGGATACCTGTAGATAGGAGACAAGGCAGGTGAGGAGCAAACCAGGGAACCAGGGAGGGCATGCCCAGCCTAAACTATCCCAGTCACATATTTCAAAGTCTCCACATCAGCCAAACACAACATGTTTTTGAGCCAGTGGGTCTTTAGGTGACAATTTGCAACTCATCATTTATAAGAGTACCTGGGAGGGGTACCAGGCAGGTAAAAATGAAGGCTCAGAGTCCAGTTGCGGAGATGGGCAGGAAATGGATAATGAGAACATGAGAATAGCTAAGACATGCTTGGGGCTCAGCCAAGCACTGTTGTAAGTCCTTCACAAATGACACCTTGTGTTTAGCGTTCACAACATCCCAGGCTGAGGTAGGGGATATTTTTGCCCCTGTTTTATGGATGAGGAAAGTTAAGAACAAAGAGGAAGTGTAACTCACCCAGGACTAACAAAACGTAATGTGCTGCATTCAGTGATGAAAGAAAGCGCAGAAACCTACCCCCTTTAGATCTCACTCCTTCCACTCTGCCCCTTTCCTGACCCTCCGCCACATGGCAGCCAAGTGATCCCAAAATGTAGCTGGGACCACGTCACTCACCAGTGCACTGCCAGCTGTGCAGTGACTTCCCACTCCGAGGAGCCCCTGCCACCTGGGTTCTGCCTTCCTTGCCAGCTGAGCCCTCCTCACACCCAGCCCAGCTCTCGCTTGGGTGGGCAAGCCCCTCGCCACGCCCATACCTTTACGGCCAGTCTTACCTTTGCCTGGGTCTCTCCATGTTGTGAAGGACCTTTGTGCTCCTCAGGGCTCAGCTCCAGTGTCAACTCCACAGAGGCCTGTCCATCCGCCCTGCCCAAAGGTGGCCTTCTGGCTCATTTTCTTCCTGGTCACTGTTTGCTCCATAGCATGCGTGTCTTACACCCTCACTGAAACGTAAGCTCCCAGAGTACAAGGACTGTCTTGCTCCCTGCTGCTTCCGGCTTCCCCGTTATCTGACACAGTGGCCAGAACAAAGTAGATGCATGATAAAGAGGTATTTGTTCACTAAGTGAAGCATCAAATGGGAGGAGAGTACAATACCAGGTAGGTTCACAGAATGAAAATGACCTTCCTGACCCTAAGTAGGTAACAAAGGGCACAGTTGGGATTTGAACTGATTGTAACAGACCTTGCTTGGCACCCATCATTGCTTCCCCATCTCCCTCCGAGACCCCAGCACTTGACTGGGTGACAGACCTTGCTGCCTGGCCTCCACGACCCCTCTGGTGTCACCTCCCACTGTCCCTTGCACGTCTGCCCTGCAGACTTAGCCACCGACCCTCCTGTCCCTCAGTCAGGCTGCGCTCTGTCCCATCCCAGGCCTTCCTCATGCGCTCTTCCCACAGCCCTCATTTCCCTTCAAGGTTTCACTAAAACACTCCTTCCCCCAGGAGTCTTTCCCCAAGCCTGTGGACTAGATTTAGCCCCCTTCAAGTGCCCTTCGTTGCCTTTATCACAGTTGCCATTATATAGTTATTTTCATGATTTATCACCTAATTTCTAACTCTTCTGTTCCTGCCCCCAAGAGCGGCAGCCCATGCCTCACTCGTCTTCCCGGGCCCAGGATCTACTGCTGGGCTTGTTAGGTGGCAAGTGCTAAATAAACGTGCGTCAAGGAAGTAAGTCATTGGACGGATGAAGAGCTCCGGAACCCGCTTTTATCCCACCTCCCTTCTCTGCGGAGGCTCCCGGGATGAGGTTTCCCTGCACAGGCCCTTGCTCCTGGCAGATGTCTGCCTGTCTGGTAACAGAGGAGTTGAACGACAGGGGTGAGGAGCCCTGAGTTGGTCTTGTCACAACTCAGGAAAGGCAAGACTGTTGGCTTTTGCTGTTATAGCTGGGGCTAAAATTAGCACTCTGAGGGTGATCTCTGTTTACTGCTGCCTTAGGTCACTGCCCTGGGAGAAAGGTCAAGGGAAAGTGGACAGGAGGTAGGTGTTTACAAGTTCTGTCCAAACTATCCATGAGATTACACCACAGGCTCTCATCTCCCTGGCCCGTTAATTAGAGTTGAGGCAGCCGCAGGAGGAACTTGGGACATGGTTTCTGTCTTTGAAGTGGGATCCAGAACCCAGGATGTCATTCTGGGGGCTTTGCTCTCATGCCCAGTCTTTCCCCAGGTCCTTGTGGCTCCCCCTCTTTGGTAGCTTTTTTCCTTCTTCATGGCTCTTGAGGGTGTGGTAGGCAGTGTGGGGGTCAGAGTCCTGTTGTTTCAAGAAAAGCCCTCTGTTTTCATTTCTATTATGTGTGAAGATACTTGCCATGGCTACTAGTGGTTGGGAGCCAGCACCATGCAGAGATTCAACCAAGAAGGGACAAGTGTGGGGGGCAGAGGTGAACCCATTCTTATCCTGATAATGATAACACCACCCACCCCGTAGTGGAGCTCTTCTACAGGCTGGATAGCTCTAGACTGGCCCATTCTCAGTCATGGTGAGATCCCAAGATAGCTTGCTGAGCTGATCCGCAGGTCATCTGTGCCTTATTAAAACCTAAGGAAGGCACATAAACCCTCACTTTTTTAGCCAACACAAGTATTTGATACCATGGTTTCTAATCTCACCACAACTGCCTGCTGTGTACACCTCTTGCTGTATGCACACTTAAAGGGATTTGTTAAAAGTATGCAACTAATATTTGTTGAAGAGGATCTGGAAGAAAAATTGCAGTTGCTAATATGAGGGAATAATTCTGGCTGTGTAACTTTGACTCGCATATTCAGTTTAATTCCATTTCTTCTTGCTGGGGCTGTTGGAGGCAAAAATCATCTGTATCAGAAATGCTGGGCTCAGATCTGCCTCCGTTTCTTTCTTTGACCATCATGGCTCTCCTGGTTGGATCACGGCCCTCTCCCTTCCTCCCGTGTCAATGGACGATGCTCGTTTATCATGAAGGTTTCCGCTTAGATGTCACTTTCCTAAGTGGTCCGTCCCAGACCCCCTCTGAGTGAATTCAGCCCCTCCTATTATATGATTTCATGATACCCTGCACATTTCCCATCTTAATACAATTGTATTTTATGTAATTACGGGGTAAATACGGGCCTCTCTTCCTCCCTCCTGCGTTCAGGAAGGTAGATAGCATATCTGTATTTCCTTCTGTGACTGGTACAAAATGGGCATTTAGATCGACTGTGACTAAGATGAACACATTCATGACCTCCATGTCGTTAGATCCTCTTTTATTTGTTTTTACTTATTTTGGAAAATTTCAAAGGTAACACAACCATAAAGAAAAGAGTGTAATTCCATTTCATGTATCCATTACACGTGATGCCCGAGAACATATTTGCCCTACGTTCGCTTCTCAAGTGATGGGGCTTGTGACTACTTTGGGAGAAATGTTAGAGGAATAGTATGTGAGAGTTTTAAGACTGATGTTGTACATGTGTGTACATGTGGCTTGCTCTGGAGATGGTGGCTGTGGACACATGTGCCTATGTCAGTGATTGCAGGAATGCACGGCTATGAAGGTGGACACGCAATGTAAATGTTCTGGTTTGGAGTGTCTACATAAATATCATGGAAAACATGAATAGTTAAGACCCATTCTCAGTCTAGAGTGGTATAAGGCATGAGGGAACTAATTGACTGTTTGGAGGGAACCTGAGCCAATTAATAGGTGGACAAGATAATTGTGTAATGATATAAAATAGACCCTTCTCACATGTTCTCCAAAGCAGTCAGGGAGAGATCTTGGGGTTTCAGAATAAGCTGTTTACTAGAGAGATTTTCTGCACAGACTGATGGACAGATTTGGGAAGTTTGAAGCACCTGTGTGTGTGTGTGTGAATGGTTCTTTGTGGCCAGTTAAGTTGAGAAAGTGTGAATGCTCCTAAGAATAGGCATTGTTTATTGAGGATCTGCATGGGTCCGTTGCTGTGCCAGGAGGTCCTTTACCGTATATCTATTCTTACAACAAGGTTTTAAGTTCGAAGTCATCACCCCCACTTCAAATGTGAGAAAATGGAGAGAACCAGAGAGTTGCCCAGGCCTAATCACATAGCAAGTAGCACAGCTGGGCTTGAGGTCTAGCGTTGCCTATGTCCAAAACCATTGCCTCTTCTTTAATATCTCACAGCATCCTAAAACGTCCTTTTTGTTTACTTGAGAGGTAAGTACCAGTTGGAAACTTACTCACTTCCTTCTTCATTTTATTTATAACCCAGAATGCTTTACAAATTCTGCAGAAGTAGCTATCTCTAAGAGTTAGGCATATCATAGTTATTTTTTCTTTCTTTCTTTCTTTCTTTCTTTCTTTCTTTCTTTCTTTCTTTCTTTCTTTCTTTCTTTTCTTTTAATGGCTGACGTTGGTGTTTTCTCTTCTGGTTCGGAAAGATTTTTCAGAGTCAGATATCTATTGTGACCACTTTTTAAAACCCTTCTTGAAAGTGCCACGTCCGTCCCATTAGCTATTCTTCCAGTAGGCAGTCAAATCCACACTGCTGCCCTTGGGTACATTTCTGTGGATGAGAAGCCAAAGGTTTTGCATGTAGTTGGCAGCTGTCAGATAATTGACTAAATTGTAACTTTTCAATATTAGGAATTCTGTTAGAGCAGAATACTGTAATAAATTTGGTCTGATTTATTCCAGTTGAGGAGGGAAATAATTAGGAAATGAATTTATTTTGACTCAAGGAGAGAGTAAGTATTGTTTGATTCACATTTAGTGATTTACATACAGGGCCGCTTACATGATCCCAGCCAACTTTCAGGTTTTCATTCTCATTACCTCCCAACACCTGCCTTTGCTCAGGTTTAAAAAGGCCATTTCCTATTCCCAGGCATGATTCAAATATTCATACTCTGTGTCTTTGTTTATAATGTTTATCCCATTTACCATCCTATGAATTTTTAATACCTACCTTACAAACTACTTTTCCCTTAAATGTTTTTCTAGCATTGACAGTCCAACTACATATTGCCTTTTTCTGTTATTTGTTACTCCATAGTTTGCATTTCTTCAATGCTACTTATTACGTCTCACATCATAGTAACCGATGGAGTCATTTTCTCTCCTCTGGCGGGAGGAGGCGACTCATGTTTTATTTCCATGCTCCTGACACCTTGCACAGCATTTGCACTTCAGAACCACTCAATATATTTTGTTAAATTGAATTTTAAAAAGGAAATTTGTGTGCTTTTATTTAAATAAGACCATAAATTAGGCACAACTGTCTCTATGAATTTGAAATTCTCAGAAATGTTATTCTTCAGTGTGCTTTTGTTGAGATTGAAGAGGTTGGTTTTACCCAGGGGCAGAGATGCAGTATCCCCCCCTATCTCTGCAGTGCCAGCTCAGTGCTGGAAAAATAAGTTTGGGAAATAATGAGTCCCTCCCGGAATGGATCGTGTTCTGAGTGGTTTTGCCCCAAAGATTGCAGAAGGGACCCAGTTTGGGCCCAGGATTGGTGTGCAAGTTCCAGGTATGAACCTAAAATTTGTCTTTCAACTTTATGTGGAGTTGCACAAAGCTGTGGTACCAAAAGCACTAGGAACATCTGTTGTAGTTCTGGATTATACTTAATACAGAATATTGTTGTAATTATTAAGGTAGTTTGTAAAGCTAATCCTAGCTTATCAGGAAAAGATACATTAAAAAATATTTATTCATACATTTATTTATATTGAAGAGTATTTTCAAGTTAAGATGATGTTTGTTGGATGCACCAGAGATCAGATATTAATTAACAGATGGATGTAGTTTGCTACATGAGTTAACATGTTTGCATTTGCATTATTAGCTTTTGTATAAAATTGTCGTCAACAATGTGTTAATCATAAGTGGCCTAATGGCCAAGTAGAATTGAAATGCACTGGCCAACTGATAGGAGCTATTTCAATCTACCCCTTTCTCATCCTCTGCCAGGAATCTTACATTATCTGTTCAAGGCAGAGCAGCTATGAATGACCATGTATTAATATAATCGTATTTTCCTTGCTTTTCCACTCCTAGCTGGGTGCTTGAGAATAGCTTTGCTCTTTTTCACGTATTTCTTATCTATAGCATTAGATCCAGACTTACTGATACGTGTACCTTAGATAACTTTGGATCAGGCTAGTGCTCAGCTTAACAAATGGCAAGTTTTGGATGCTATTAGGCCTAAGAGTGTTGGAAGAGAAGAATTGTATAGACTCCACTGCCTGTCCTTGACAATGTTATTTTCTAATAGGTTAGGCCAAAATGGTGTGACCCTGGAAGAGATAGATATTTTAATATTGGAGTTTGTAAAATGTTTGGGAGTGTTCTCCTTTCTGAGTTGCACTGGGGTAGATGCATATATCTTCAGTCTCTTTTATGTTACAGTGGGACATAGCTATGTGATTGTGAATAGGTCTTGGTTTCAGTAACCTCATATATGTAAGGATAGACTTCGCAGCAGAAACCAGCCCCAGGGTGAGAGATCCTGAAGCTGGAGGGTTTAGAAGAAGTAGAAGGTACACCACTGTGGAGTTTTTACAGGGCTGCAGCCAAAAGGCTGAGATTAAGCCTCATGCCCAAGAAGTCAGAATAAGCCAGGAATCATTGAGACAGCAATCCTACATTACTAAAATGGAGAAAGGAGCTAGAGCAAAGGCAAAAGCAAGCTAGAGGCAGACTGTGCATGGGGCAGGGCCTTTAGCCATACATACAGTCTGTTGAAAACTGAGGAACTGGACTGATTGATGCTCAGCAGGGATCCTTGGTCCTTTAGTGGAAGAATCTAAGGAAAGGTGTAAATAGTTGTCTTTCTGCAAGTCTTGTGGTACCAACAGCACTAGGAACATCTGTAGTAGTTCTTGATTATACTTAATGCTTCCAGTATTTATTAGAAGTTTAAGTGAATTTCATACTTCTACTAGACTCTAAACTCCACAAAGGACAAGACAGTATCTGTGCTTGATACAAAATAGGGGCTTACTAAATATTTGTTGAGTGACTGAGTGATGGAGGAAGGGAGTGAATGGTTGTTTTGTTTCTTGTCTTCACTTGGGGACCCACACCAAGTTGAAGTTTTCAGGGAGAGGCTCTCACTGAGAACTCCCTTGGTCCATGCTATCTCCCACTTCCAGCCCTTTGCACATATGTCAGGTCACCTGGGCTCGGGTGCCGGACCAGCAAGTTCTGTTGGCAGGGAGGCCTCTGGTCTAGTGGCAAAACAGAACTTATGCAGAGCCTTCAGGAGGGTTTGCGTGCTTTATTGCAAGTGACAGGCTAACAACCACTCGGCTGGGCAGCTTAGAGTGTCGGTGTCCTCATACACAGTTGTCCCACTCTTCTCACAGCTGCACTTAGGTTGATGACTGTAGAGAGTCCAGGCATCTCTACACCCACTTTCCCGTTTCCATGTGTCAGCTAGCACACGCATGGTTTGCCCACTCTCCCACAGGAGTAGTGCACGCCCAGCTTACAGTCAGGGCAACCTTATATACTCGTTGGAACAAAGGAGGCTCTACAGACATTAGCACAAAGAGGCTGTATACCTCAAGGGGACACCTTTCTGCTCAGATTTGCTAAATTGGTTACCCTTGGGCCTCTGTGATAAGATTAACCCCAAGGCTGTCTCCCAGGCTGACCCAGAGGGAAGGTGCAGCCATGCATAGACATAGAAATTCCTCTGGCCTGACAGCCTGTGTCTTCCCACCTGGAAAATTCTTCCCTTGCTCCACTGACACTTGCTTCTGCTTCTACCACTGCTTCTCCTGCCTGCCTCTTCCTCTGCTCCCACGCGACTCACCACTCATCTACCTGACACATTCTTTAGACATCTTAATGCCTTCAGTCTGGTGACTGGGACTCTGAATGTCCAGGAACTCCTTTTGTCTGTTTATGATAACTTGTCACATTTCTACTCTTGTTCTCTATGGGTTGACTTTACCGCTGAACTCTCAGAAGCAATCTTAATCTTCCCACCTTGAAGGAGCATCTCATTGTTGTCCCTGTGTCCTGGCCCATGGTGTATCTCCTGAACATCTTCACAGGACCTGGAAGGCAGCTACTTACTGGTTGTAGGGCTCTGTGTGTTGTTTTCTTTTCTTTCTTTCTTTCTTTTTCTTTTTATTTATTTTTTTTGCTTGTTTTGTTTGAGCTCTGCATCTGTTTTTTTTTTCTCTCTCTCTCAGTTTTTCTGTTAAAAAAGGAGATAACAGACAAAATAAACAGAACAGACATCTGAAATTGATTACACTCTGTCACATGCACTAATTGGCCTTTGCAGTGGTTTGTTGAAATCTTCTCATGAATGGGTTTAAATAAGCATGTAGTTAACAAGTGTAAGCTTTTAATCCATCAGACCAGGTAAGAACTTCTTCCTTGTTCCTTCCTAATGGTATGACCTCAGAGGAGCTGCCCAAGCCCTCTGAGCCTCAGTGTTCTTCTCTAGCAAATGGGGATACTGATAGTATCCTTACCAGTTGTGGGAATGGTTGCAGTAACCTACATTGAAGTATTAGGCATAGTGCCTGGTGTATTACAGGGGCTCAGTCAGCTGTCCCTACTTTCAGTCCCTTCTCCTTTGTTTCCCCCACTGGTCTCAAGTGGCCTGAAATGATCATCCTTATTTTTAAGAACATAAATCTTAATCCACAAGTAGAAGGATTTGACCAAGATCTTGGAAGGCATTGGCAATGACTTCAGGATCTTTGGTTTTCTGATTCTTAGATCCCTTTCTCTTGGGGACCTGGGAAAACTTTGTGGACTTAATTATTTATGCAGTTCTTTCATGCTCCCCATATTGTCGCGACCGCATTCGAACCATGTTATTGGCAAGTCCAACTGAAATGGCAATTTAATATTGCCCTGTGTTGCGTCACTGCATACATTATTTCAATCTGTCGTGGACCTGTCAGCAAGTCTTGATGAAGTACAGAGGCAATAATACAAGCCTAAAATCTGACAGCTCTTTCACAGAAGCAACTCTGGTTGGTCCAGTGGTATTTCTTCAAAAATAAGACCTTCTTGGGCTCTTTTTTGATACAATTAACCATCCAGTCCAAATCATATCTCCCTAGGAGCTGTATCTTCAGTCTGTTTTATGGTTTTGGAGAACAGAGCCATCGTAGGCCTGGATGCACTGAACACTGCAGCCTGGACTATTTTGAGAGCCCTGCTCTCAGCTCCAATTATTCTGTTATTCTCTAGCTGGTCCGATTGAGATTCTCCAGGTTCTGCCTTCTCCAAGCAGAGAACAAAAGGTTTCTCTTGAAAGCGAGGGCCTTGCAGTGTCAATGTGTATAAAGAATTGCAGTCGTGCCAACTGGGTTTTCAAATAAAATCTTGCAGGAGAAATACACGATAATGATCAGGCCTCTGGAACTCAGCAGACATAGTTGGTTTTTTGTTTTGTTTTTTTGCCTGTAAATGCTCAGATGTAAAATATGCAACATGGATGATCATGATGTTTCATGAAGTAGTGCTTAAGCGATTTTCAATTGTCCACTGTGACATGAGGTAGGCTCCAGAGAAACAAGGTGGCTGTGGAGATTTTACCCTTTATTTATGGGGTGAAAGTGGGGAGAAAGTCATTTTTTGACTAGGAATATAGAATCTAAAACTGCAGGCTCGTAAGTGCTGTTTTTTTGTACAATTCTGGGTCGTCTCGAAGTAGTGGTGTCTAAGTCAGCGTATTTGGGGGACACATTGCCCAGTTTTGAGGAGAAAATCATGTGCTTCATCGTTGCCATGACTCAGATGGTAAATTGGAAATGAAATGCTAATACATTTCATATTTTTCCCACCTTAGTCTTTTAATTGTAGCTCAGTAAATAGTGCCCTTTGGGTTGCATCTTGATTAGCTTTTTCCCTCTCCCATAGGTTTTAAAAAAATATATTTTATTCATTTTTCTATTACAGTTTTCACCATTTTTCCCCATTTGTCCCCCTTTACCCAGTACCCTCATTCCCTCTGGTAATGCCCCCCTTAGTTCATGTCCATGTGCCATGCATAGAAGTTCTTTGGATGTGAAAGAAAAAAAAAAAAAGAAGTAGTACATATTAGTGGCTACGGAATAGACAGGGGAATATTAAGAAAAATACAGGAAATGGAGAAGCAGAGTGCTTTTGATGTGTCCCTTGCTCTGGGTAAAAGCAGGAAAGTCCAAAGTTCTTATTCTTGCTACGGCTCCTTCATGGCCTCAGGAGTATGACTGGAATTGTGGTGACACTGTCCCTGTGTTTATCCCAGGATTCGGAGGCTCCTACCTGTCTAGAAAAACTCTGAAATAGTGGACTCACAGTAAATATATTTTAAATTAATGTGTTTTTTTTAAAGGTGATGATAATTACAGCATTTGCACTGTTGATGATCAAAAATGAGCTTTTTTAATCCTCCTAAGACCCCAGTGATCTGGCTGTCCTGTTCTTTCTGTACCTCCCTCCGTCCCAACTGGCCTTAGGTCCTTTTTTTTTTCCCTTTGAGGGGTGGGGGGGATCTGGTCAGATTTCCCCAAAACAAATTTTCAGGGTATCAACCTGGCAGGCAAGGGCCCTGGGAATTAAGTTGGGGAAAAGATCTTTAGGGCTGACGTGAGCAAAAGGCAGCTCCTTACTTCTTTGCTCTGTTCTTCTCAACATGTGCCTGCGCTTAGCTGGGCCTCGCACCCAACTCTGTCTGAGGGTGACCCTTAGCCTGCTTTCGCGGTGTGGGAAAGGCAGCGCCTTGATTGCTTGTAACGCGAGCACACTGCGGCCTTCGGCCATCCTGCTGTCCTTCACTTCACGTTTATCCCTACTTTCAGAAATACCTCGTGCCCCCACTTGCTGGACTTTCCTAGGTCTTTGGGGTTATCATGTTTCTGAGTTTTCCCCGTGATTACTTAGGTTTTATCCTTCCAAGTCTACCAAGAGAGTTACTACTCATCCATGTGCTTTCTGGCTTTCAGATTTCGGTGGCTGTCATTTTCGATCCTGTTTTCATTGTCATTGTGGATTTTTTGCCTTTTGGACATATTCTTACACTGCTATTTTGGGGGAATTCATAAAGGGAGCAGAAGTCAACATACGTAGTCAACCTGACACTTCAACTGGAAGCCTCTTCTTGTTCGGCATTTTCCAAAAAAAGAAGGAAGGTGTGTGACAGATTGGGCATGGTTTTGTGTCTGGGGAAGTAGGTGAAGGGAGGTATACGATGTAGGCAAAATGCATTTTCAAAAGGTTGCCTTTGTTCCGTTGAGGTGGGCAGTCTGTGCAAAGAGCTCCGAGTTCCGCTTCTGTTGGCCAGGGACCTGACTTCTGTCTCCTCTAGGGCCCGCAGAGCTGGGCCTTCTAATAATTAAAAAGTGAATAGGACCCTGGGAGCTTTCTCCTATAACTGGCCTTCTGGGGCGCTCATTCATGTGCTCAGTAAACATGCACTGAGCTCTCAGAATTTGCCAGCGAGGTGCTCTGCTTGTTGCTGGGGAATGGCATGATGAATAAAGCAGGTATGGCCCCTGTTGCAGGAGTGCATGGCCAGGCCCGATATACCGGCATTCCCGGAGCGTCGTATGCAGCATCAGGGAATGAAACATAATATAATAACATCTCTTATGAGGAGGAGGTAGATCCTTTAGTACCTCCTGGCTTTCCCACTGATATACATGTTTGCCTAAAATAGTATAAAATGGAGCAGGCCCACAGCTCTTTTATCAACATGGGCCACCGAGGCCACAGAATTTATATGGGCAAACCTGTCTAAAAAGACAAGGACGAGATCTTGTGTGACCACATGAATCCTTGATTTCCTGTATAGTTTTTATACTGCTTGTTTGTTAGTCCTGTGCTAAAACAAGAACAGAAAATAAATCTAACTTTAGTTAAGTTCAAGTTGCCATTAGTTTAACAAGTTAATGATTTCTTCTTTAACCCACGAGTCTTATGTTAATTGATATTTTTATCATTATGCAGTGCACCTATTTCTCTCTGGTAATACTTCCTGTCTGAAGTCTGCATTGTCTAATACTCACATAGCCACGCTTCCACTTTTTAATTACTGGCGTTTGCGTGCCATTTCTTTTCCTGTCCTTTTATTCTTTAACCTGACTTGTGCCTCTATATTTGGAATGTGTTTCTTGTAGATAGCATATAGTTGGATTTTGTTTGTATCCAGCCTAATGATTTCTTCTCATACTTTGAGGTTTTTAAGCCAATTACATTTATTTTTTAAAAGAGTTTTTTATTTATTATTTTCAGAGAGAGGGGAAGGATGAGAGGCAGAGAGGGAGAGAGAGGCATCAATGTATGGTTGCCTTTCACCTGCCCCCAGCCATGGACCTGGCTGGAGACCTGGCTTGCAATCTGGTTATGTGCCCTGGCTGGGAATCGAACCACTGACCTTTGGGTTTGCAGGCTGGTGCCTTACCCACTGTGCCACCACCAGCCAGGGCCTAGGCCAATTACATTTAATAGGTGGGTTTTAATAGACTATTTTGCTATATATTGTTTTGGTTCCATGTATTTTATACCATTTCTCCCTTTTTCAGCCTTCTTCCAGACTATGGAAGTAGTTTTTAGTGTTCCATTTTATCTCCATAATTAGTTTATTAACTTTATCTCTGTAGTAGTGGTTTCTCTCAGATTAATAGTATACATCTTTAACTTATCAGAGGTTACCTTAAATAATTTTATATCTTTTCACATGTAATATACTTTTATATCTCTATAATTTATGCTATGATTGCCATCTGTTTTATTTGTACATGTTAATAAATTCCACAACACATTCACTTTTTTTCTAACATCAACTATTTGACTTTTTAAATTAAAAAAGAAATTAAAGAAATTTGAAAATGGAAGGATTTTACAAGTCTCTAAACCCATAGGAAACTTTAAATATTTATTAGTTTTTCAGGCACTTCTTCTGGATGGGTAGAGGCATATACCACTAGAACTGAGAAGGCTACTGAAGTAGCAGAATTTCTACTCAAAGAAATAATCCCCAAGTTTGGACTTCCTGACAGCATTTAAATGATAATAAAAAATTTTTTAATGAAAAAATATATCCTTTATGTAAATATTCACTTATGTACTGATCCTGATACTCTTTATTCCTTATTCCTTTCTATAGATTTCCATTATCATTTAGTATTATTTTTCTTCTCCTTGAAGAATTTTCTTTAACATTTCTTACAATGCAGGTTTCTTAGAAATGACTTCATTTAGTTTCTGTTTGTTTGAATAAGTTTGTACTTTGCATTGTTTAAAGATCATTTTGCTGAGTGTAGACTTCTCGATTGATTTTTTTTTTCCTTTAAAATATTTTCAGCACTTTAAATATGTCATTCCATTTTGTTCTAGGTTATGCTGCTTTTGATGAGAAGTCTGTAGACTTTTGTCTTTATTCTTCTGTAATTTTTGTCTGCTTTAAATATTTCTTTTTTCACTGCTGCCCCCCCCCCCCCTTATTGTCTGTGTTTAATCCTGCTTTAGTTTAATTGAGATTGGCTGTTGATACCTTTTATAAAGTTGAAAAAAATGTTGGCTATTGGTTTTTCATGTATTTATGACTGTACATTGACTTTGTAAATTTTATGTTGTTGGGTGTCTGGATTTTGTTGTCTTTCTTTAAGGAACTACTTTTTCAGTAGGAGTTAATCTACTGTTGTCTTAGTTTTATTCTATAGAATCTTTTTTTTAAATAATTTTGTTAGAGTAGGATTAGAATAACCTTTATACAAGGAGATTTTAGCCACACTTGAAGGTATATGATTTTTTAGGGTTTCTACTGAATGTTCCAAGTGATCAATGAGGAAATTCCACTCTAATTTTGGTAACTCCACTGATCCTCAGTCTGTGCGAATTCTGAGAACTATTCAGCTCATAGTTTTCCAGCCACTCTTGACTGGACATGGAATGTCCATCTGCATCTTAGTGGTCAACAACAGTGGGGTGGGACTCTTGGGCACTTTTTCAGGGCTCTCTTTCTGCATAGCAACCCTCTTTTTGGAAGGCTGTGCCACCACAGCATCCAGCCACCTCAGATTCTCTAAATTCTGATCTTGGTCTCCTCAACTTCATGAAGCGGCTATGTTTTCTTTGGCATCTCTCTTTCTGCCTTGTGGTCTGGCATGTGCTTCTGGGCAGAAAGCCACAGTGATGCTGGGGCTCACCTCATTTGTTTCCTTCTTTCAGGCCCCACGGTCCTGCACGCCTGTTGTTCAAGGTCTGAAAGCAGTTGTTTCTTTCTTTCTTTTCTAGTTTAAGGCAGGGGTATAAAATCCATTGTCTATTACGCCAACATGGTTAGAAGTAGAAGGTCCTATTATTTCTACTATGACAAGAGTTTCTATCTTAATGTAGCATTTAAACTTCATCAGATACTTTTTGTTCTTCAGTATGACTTGATGATTTTTCTCTCCTTTAATAAAATACTGTGGTAAAATGTATTCATAAATCTTCTATTATTAAAACATTCTTGAATGTTATTCATGATGCATCCCTACCCCCATATTGTTATATTAAGTTTGGTCATATCTTTTTTGGAGTTTTTGTGCCCATATTCATAATGAGAGAGTAGCCTCTTATACTTGTTTCATGTACTATCTTCTTTTGGTTTTTGTAACATGGTTATATTAGCTTTATAAATAACTTGAAAAGCATCCCTTCTTCAAGACTCTGAAGCACTGTGGAACCCTCTGTTCCTGGCACCTTTGTTAGGACTTTTAGTACAACCCTCTGGGCTGAAGTTTTATCTGAGGGATGAATTTTACTATAATTCTATTACACGTTTCTATGTTTCTTATGTCATTCCATTTATTAGTTTTTGATAAGTTCCATTTTTCTAGTAAATTGTTTATTCTATTTGAATTTTTTAATTCACTGGCATAATGTTCATGTAATCTTTAATTTTTTTCTGTTAATGTCTCCTTTATTTGTAGTTGTGTCTGCCATTTTCATTCATGATGTTTGGTTATTACTGTTACTATTTTTTGTCTTCACTCATTTTTTCCCCTGTTTATGCCAGAAGCTTTTCTGTTTCATAGAACATGTTTTCACAGAACCATGTTTTGGCTCTTTTGACTTTAGAAATTACTTTGTTATTTTATATCTTTATCTGCTTTTATCTTTACTACTTCTTATTGATCTCGTTTAGTTTATTAATATTTTTTTTCATAATTTCATAAGTTGGTTGCTTAGGGTATTTATGTTCAGCCATTTTTCTTTTTCATTAAAAGTTCTTAGAACTTTAAACTTCTCTGTAAAATACCACTTTACCAATCTAATCTCTGCTTGTATTGTAAAACATTCTTATCTCTCCCCATACATGAGTATATAGAATTGAGTTTGTTGATTATATTTTGAGTCCTTTAATACCTCAGCAGTGATATTATTATTGTTTGGGGTTTACCTGTTAAAATTTGGAATGTACAGTAAAATCTTTAAATATGTTTCTACCTTTAAATGCTATTTTTTGGAGCCTTTATAAAATATGTTAATATTTTACTCTATGTTGTTCACTCCATAAAATCTAATTAGCAATAATATTCTTCTTGGATTTGAGCATTTTGCCATTATGGAATGTTTTCTTTGTTTTGCTAATATTTTTGCTTTTGTATTCTACTTTGATATTTACATTGTTGCTTAAAAATTTTGTTTGTATTCCTTTTTCAATCATTTTTAAAAATCCCCTTTATCACATAAAAAAAAAATTGTATTGTAAACAAAATATAGCTTAATTTTAACCTCAATGTAATTATCATTATATTTAAATCAATTGTGGAAATCAGTTCATTCACGTTTGTTATAATAACTGAAATAATTGATTATATTTCTTTTATCCTATTTTTATTTTCTAATTTGGTTTCACTTGTTAATTTTTCTTTATTCTCTTTATGTTTCTTGTTATTTTGAGAGTTCTGCACTGTTTTTGTATTCATTAGAGATTGCCTCCTTTGTCCTTACAACCAACGTTAAACTTTATTTTGCCCAAACATACATATACATCTCCAAATATTTTTCCTGTTTAACCTTTTTTTCTATCTGTGACTTTGAGGTTCTGCTTATTTAACTTAATATTTTCAGTGCCAGGCTCTTACTAGATTTTTTTTCCAACGTAGTGTGTATGTTGCGTTTCAAGAAAACTTGATATTACAAGTTCCTATTTATCTATCATAATCTTTATGCATATTTATATGGATATATATGTATGTTTATATATTGGTCCCTCTGGTCTTGATTTTACCTATGATGAGATAGTTGCTCTGAATCAATTATTATTATTATTATTATTATTATTATTATTATTGGTTGTATTCTTTCTTAAGTACTATTCTCAGAGAACACTTACGAGAAGTTTACTTTTTGAATCTTTGCATGTTGAAAATATTTTCCTTTTTCCCTGACAGCTGAATAATATTTTGTCTGGGTATAGGATTCTTGGATCGTTTTTTTCTAATAGTCTGTACATTGTTCCACTGTCTTCTACATTCCAGAGTTGTAATGAGAATTCCTTAGCTAGTCTAAATCTCTTGCCTTTCTGATTTACTTACTCTTTCTGTCTGAAAACTTGTATAATTTTTTGTTTATGCTTGAAATTCAAGTACTTCCTGGATTCACTTCCTGGATTTAATGAGTCTTTTAATCTTCGGGCTTAAATCTTGCTTCAGCTCAGTATTAAAAAAAAATAAAAATTCTAGTACTATATTTGTTTAATTGTGGCAACTCCTTCATCGTTTTTGTTTTTTTTCCCCCCCTTCTTCTTCTTTTTAAAAATAAAAATCCCTCCTGGAATTCCTGTAATTCTCATGTTAGGCTGCTGGAGCTCCCCTCCAAATCTCTAATTTCTTCCCTCATTATTTTTTTCTTTGTGTCTTTGCTGTAGGTAGTAGCTTACTTATTTCATTCACTTGGTCTTCCAGATCATTAATTTAATTTTCAACAGTGTAAGTAATGTTTTTAGTTCTTCTGCAGAAATTTAAAATTTAAAATCAGTGTTGCTAGTTAAGAAAAAAAAATTTAGGCCCTGGCTGGTAGCACAGTGGATAAGGTGCCGGCCTGCGAACCCAAAGGTCGCAAGTTCGATTCCCCAGCCAGGGCACATAACCAGGTTGCAAACCAGGTCTCCAGTCAGGTCTGTGGCTGGAGGCAGGTGAAATGCAACCATACATTGATGTCTCTCTCCCTCTCTGCCTCTCTCCCTTCCCCTCTTTCTAAAAAATAATGAAATAAAATCTTAAAAAAAAGAAAAAAGAAAAATTTTTTGCATTCTTTTTCTGATTTCTTACTGCTTTCCTTATTGATATTCTCTTCCAATTTTTTCATCACTTCCACATCTGTGAGACCTGCTTCTTATAGAGGCTCTAGTGATCTTTTTCCTGGTGAACTAGTCTCCTTAAGTTAGGTCTTATTTTCATTCTACCTAGTCATTGATTTATATTCTTTTGATGCACATGTCGGTTTTTATGGTCTCATTGGCACTGATACATCTGAAAGCAGTGCAAGGTATAGCAGTTGCTCAATGGGCATTCTGGATGGCATTGAACAAAATGCAAGTGGCCCCTTCTGCCTAGGTAGAAGTGGCACTCCTCTTCAGCTGGGAGGTGGGGTGGGACAGGCAAACACTTTGTTCTGGTGCAGGTACCATGGCTTTACTCCCTGACGGCCTAATGTCCTGTGCTTGCTCGCTGGTAGAGATTTCTGGAGAGCCTGCGGCTCCAGATGCCCTCTCTCGATTTTGCTAATTCTGTTGCTTTTATACATCCATATTACCTGAGAGTTGATGTAAAGAAACCCAAATGAGAAGGACCTAATAGTGTCTCATTAATCCTGATGGAAAATGGAGTTGCCAGAGCATCTGCAGCTATAAAATTTCCTGCCTCCTGGGCTCAGTCATCTTCACTCAAAACACGTGACTTTCTGTGAGGTCTGGCTCTTCTTGGGGAAAAAATCTATTTGGAGTAACTTAGTTATGTCTTAAAGTATTGAGTTGTTTCACTATTGCTCTGTTACAAACAACAACCAGTGTTCAGTAGTTTAAGACAATAATCATGGGTGGCTCATCCAGGCTGTGCTCTGCTGGGTGGTTCTTCTGGTCTCAGATGGACTCATTGGGGTTTGGCTCCCTGGGGTATCTGATCCAGACTGGGCTTGGCAGTCATTGCCCTTTTCTACTCCTCTCTTATTCTCCTCCTGGGACCAATGGGCCATTCCAGGCAGAATCTTCTCACGCTGATGCCATGAGCAACCAGAAACAAATACCTCTGGAGGCCTAGACTTGAAACTGGCATGAAGTTGCTACGCCTCATTTTCTTTTGGCCAAATCTAGTCACAAGACAAAATAAAGAGTTTCAGAGTAGGAAAGGAAGTCCTGCCCAGAGTGGCAGGGAGGTGAAAGGTGGAAAAGGCACAGCACTATAAATTATGTGGCAAGGGTGTGGATATGTGGAGAACCATAGACTGGAGGCCATTAACTCAACCTACCTCAGCTGTTAAGAAGGACACTGCAGTATTTTCAAATTCTAATACTACCTCCAAGGATAGAGCCATGAGTTTAGCTTGGAGGTAGCAGGGAAACTTGCACTTGGGTCATAAGGATGATTTGGAGTTTGCCAAGTAGACAAGGCTGGGTGAAAGGAGCAATAATCAATTGAGACTTAAGGAGCAAAGTAGAGACAAAGCAAACCTGTACATGAATGGGGCATTTAGAGAGTGAAGTGTTGCCCTATGTGGTTTGCTCGTTAGGAACAATACTTCCACATCACCTTTTCCTCCATAGAGTTGCTTTTTCCAGTGAGCTATCAGAACTTTCAAGGAGCTGGAATTTCAGGCATTGTGCCCAGAGGAGTTGGCCTACTGTGCACTCTGCAGAACATGCTACACAGATGGCTACCTTCTGTATACTTCCTGAAAAATTTATCTTGCTTAAATCAGTTGAAGGATTTAAGGTATATTTTCCCCTGGCCCTATCACTCCTTCGATGTATCCATGCCATTTAGCTTAGCCCAGTGTGTTCTGCCATCTGTGTGACATCTGAAGAATAATTCATTAATGATAAATTGTAAATTTGTTTGATTTCAAAATTAGGCTTCACAAAATGTTATCTCCTCTATAGAACCTGTCTTAAAAAATGTTCCCCCTTTTCCTCTTACCAGATCCTGTCAGGCATTCTTGCTGAAGTTTCTCATTTCTCTCTTTCTCTCTCTCTTCTCCCTTCCTTGAGAACATTTTTGGTATTTGTTAGTATATGATTTTAGGTATGATTGTTTGATAAGCTTCTTTAATTAAAGTTCTTTGATTAAACTGTCAGCTTATATGAGAGCAGAGGATCAGGTCTTTTATATACCAGTATTTTCTGAGGGTCCAGCATAGCTCCAGGGTCATAGCAGCAGAATACTAAATGTTTAGTGAGTGTATGTGTGAATCCATGTGAGTGGCTAAATGAGATGCACCCAGTTCTCTTTAAAACTGTATGACCAATCTAGGTTTACCATTTGCCTGTGGCAAGATGGACAAATCATTCTTTGGTGCTTCCATTCAATCAGTATTCATTGTGGCTTGACATATAGCTGAATGTGGACTGACTAGGTAGTAGTGATAGGGAGGTGATTAGGGCTGATTTTGCTGTGAAGGCATTGCTGGTTTAGTGGCAGAGGTGGGGCAGTGAGTGGGTAAAGGCAGTTCTTATGGTAAGTATTAATATATGGATATCCTGAAACTTGGAGAAGGCTCTTTGGACTCAGCTTTTCTTTCATTGAGGCTTCAGACAAAGGGACAGTGTGAGCTGAGTCATGAATTCTAACCAGGAACCAGATGTATAAAAGGTAGAACATCAGGGCCTGAAAGGAGCAAAGGACCCAGTGCACAAGGAACTGGGAAATCAAGGCCCACTGTAGGAAGGTTGAAGTAATTGAGTAGTGCCGAATGGAGCAAGCAAGGGTGGAAGTGGCACGAGGAAACTGGAGGCCATCATAGTCATATCACATAGGGTCTTTTAAGCCCTGAGAAGAATTGGACTTTTTCCTAGAGGTAGTAAGGAGCAACCAAAGAGTTTTAATCAGGGATTGATAGCATCGGTTTTTATTTTATGAAGTTTGAACACGACATGGAGCAGAGATTGAAAGTCAATGAGACTATAGGGAAGATGAATAAAGAAGCAGTTAACAGCGGTTGATAAGGGCTGTGGTAGAGGAGAGCTGCCTTCCCCAAGAGCTCAGAGAAAGAGCAGCCACCCAGAACTGGGGGCTCAGCCCAGGTTAGAGGAAGTGTTTGAGTTACCGGGGTGAAGAAGCCGCTCCAAATAGGAGTAGGGCAGAGGCATGGAAATGTGTAAGGACGTGATTATTTTCAGAGAATGCAAATGTGATTTTTTTATTGCTGGCTTGTAGAAAACTAAAAGTGAATGGAAGGGACATGAAGCTGGAGAGGAAAACACACCTTCCAGGATTCAAGTCTTCCTCCTATTAAACACTGCTTTAGGCTGGAGTGATGACCACATCTATGCATATACGAGACACTTTTTAAAATATTTTTATTATAGAGAATTTTGAACATGTACCAAACAGAGTAGGATGACGAATACCATTTACCTGTCACTCAGCCTCACAACCACCAACTCATGGCTAATTCTGCCCCATTCACTTACTCTTCTTACATGATTTTGAAGCAAATCCCAGATAGTATATCATTTTATGCATGAATAGTCCAGGCTGTATCTCTGAATGATAAAAAGTCTTTTTTGAAGTATAACCACAATAACTAACATCATACCTAAAATTTAATGATAATGCTCAATATCATCAAATAGCTAGTCAGTGTTATCGCTAATTCTCTCACAAATGTCATGTAAATATAAATAAAAATAAACATACAGATATTTATATAAACTGTTTGATCAAGATCTAAATAAAGAGCTGAGATTCTTTTGAACGTGAAAGAAAGTACTCATTAACAGGTGTCAGTGGGCTTCTTGATCTAATCAAGGATGTGTAATTACCTAGTTTGGTTTATTCTACTTCCTTAATACTGCTGAAGCTATCAGGGCAGGTATTTGGTAAAACATAAAGGAAGCCTCGCTCACTGATACTATTGGTTCTATCTCTCTCCCTTTTGTTTAGGTCTCTCTGTTCCCTGGTGTGCAAATGGACATACTCAGCAGAGAAAGGCTGGGACGACAGTTTCTGGAAGATGATTGGTTTGGAAGACTTGGTTGCAGATAATTACAGCAAAATAGGTAAACATTAAAAAATCTAGAGAGTGATTATATCTATATTTATATGAGGATATTATGTTTTTATTTGTTTGTTTTAGTATGAATTCAAATACAGGAATATAGTCCTGTTTTAAAAAGAGAAATTAGTTTAGATGCGTAGGTCATAATTAATAGGCCCTTACAATGGGGCTTATAGGAACCGAGTGGAGAGAGATATAGACTATGAAACTCTGAATTGAAATATAGAACCTTAGCCCTGCCTGGTGTGGCTCCGTGGATTGAGTGCCAACCTGTGAATCAAAGTGGTCGTCAGTTCTATTTCCACTCAGGGCTCAGTCTCCAGTTGGGGTGCATGAGAGGCAACCACACATTGATGTTTCTCTCTCTCTATTTCTCTCTCCCTTCCTGTCTCTCTAAAAATAAATAAAATCTTAAAAATAAGAAATATAGAATCTTTGACATTGGGCTAGACTGATGAAGATATTTGCATAGAGCAGTAGGGACTAGTATAATCAGCAGGTGGAGGGGTGTATGGATTATTTCCAGTCATTACAAGTAAAATGTTTTGTGAGTTAGGATCAAGGAATCAGGGAAGGTCATTAACAGAAAAAAATAATTGAAGAGATCAAAATGAGAAGAATCAGGAACAAGACAGAAACTGGAACATGAGCCAGTAGTTTCTGACTAAGGCTCTAGGATTTCAGGCTTCCAGTTTTTTATGTCACTGACTGGATAGTAAGGGTGTGGGGGACTGGTAGGGGTTTACCTGGTGAAAAAAATTCAGATATAAGTTACATGTAACAATAGCCAACATTTTAAAGTTTAAGGTTTGCACACTCATTTCACAGAAAGATGTCTTTTTCCTGTAGTTACTACTTACAGTTCCAGGAAGCTGTCATCAGGTAAGCAATTACACCTGATTAAATAGAAATACTCCTGTACTGTTTAGTGTTTTGGCGAGGATGTTGTAAAAATAAAATTTTAAAGTGCAAGGGATTCAACAAGATAGAAGGTTATTTCCTTTTTATGGGATAAAATAGAGATAAGTGACTGTGAGGGTAGCTCTGCTATTCTTACAACACAGCCTTCAACTTTGGGTCCAAGATATTACTCTAGCTCTCATCAGTTCCCAGCCCGTGAGGTGGAAAAATAAAAAGGACCAGAGAAATTCATTCACATTCTTTTGGAGGGAGCAGAGTATGGAAATGAACCCATGTCATTTCTGATCACATAAGCCTCCACTAGGCTGCAAGGATAGCTGGGAAATGTAGTCATTGGCGGGGAAGCCATATGTCTATTCATGTGACCAACTATGACTTGAGAGTTTAGCTCTATATATTGGTAGCCAGCTAGTAGTAGTATCTGCTACAAGTGTGAGCCACCCTTGATAATTGAAGGTTATCAAGATAGATTATTTTAGTTCAGCCTTTCTATGGTGGAGTCCTCTTGACAGCTTTGTTAAAGTTCAAGGATAAAAAGATAGAGACATGAAAGTTCCAAGTGGCACCTATATTGCTGTGCTTTAGACAACATAGCTTGGTTTCTGTGGTCTACTCAACTACTAATAGATAAGTCTGGGGAAAGAAAAAAGCCAGGGTATTCTGCAAAAAGAGCCCTTTTAGAATTTCCGTGGCTTATTTGAAACCATCTTAGGATCTGAGTTGGTAGAGAATGGGACAGGAGCTCAGGCCCAGGGGGAAAGGAAGAAGAAAATCAGCTGTCATTAGTCATTATCTATTTTATAAGTCCTTTAGCAGGTCATTTACTTTATACATTATCTTATTGGGCCCTCACAAACCTATTTGTATAGCTATTTTTCAGATGGAAAACTGAGATTTAGTTCCATGTCCATTATTACATAGTAGACTCAGTATTAGAACTGGGTCTCTGACTCCACACTTTCTACTACAGCAGACTGCGCCCTTGAAATACATGAGGTTGTGGGAACTGATGCGACTATATAATTGGCTTATAGTGGGATTAGGTAGAAATTCAATATTCAATACCCAGAGCCAACCTCAGCTAGATTGAAATAAGTGCAAATACAGTTACATTGCATATTAAGACTTGAACATAGGAATTTTGAGGGCCACAGTTCATGGGTCATTAGAGCTAAGACATGGGTCACTAAGTCCTCAGCCCACAGTCTGGTGTTGGAGGCTCCCCATAAATTTCCTGTCTTGATGAAGAACCATCAGTATTAAGTGTCAGGGGAAAAGATCTTATGTTTGTTTTAATTTTTATATTATTAAAAATGTTTATTGAGGTGTAATCGATGGACAATACCATATTAGTTTCAGGTGTGCCAAGTAACACCTGGACATTTGTATATATTGTGAAATGATCACTACATCATTGGTCACTATGGAAAGGTACAAATTAGACCTGGCCAGGTGGCTCAGTTTGTTGGACCATTGACCTGATGCACCAAGGTTGTGGGTTCAGTCTCCAGTCGGGGCACATGCTAGAATCAACCAGTGACTGCATAAATAAGTGGAACAAGAAATTACTCTCTCTCTCCTGCAAATCAATAAATAAATACATAATTTTTAAGTTACAAATTCTTTTTTTGTGATGAGAATTTTAATTTCTACCCGACAACCTTCAAATAGGTATCACAATAGCATTAATTATAGTCAACAACTTGCACACAGCATCCGTATGACCTACTCATTTCACACTGGAGTTCTGTGCCTTTCCACCCTTTTATCCATCTAGCCTCTCCCCTACTCCCCCTAACAACCACCACTCTGTTCTCAGTATCTACGAGCTTCATTTTGATTTTTCTTTTGGTTTGCTTTGTTTTTTAGATTTCACATGTAAGTGAGATCATACAATATTTGTCTACCTCTGCATGACTTAATTTCACTTAGCATAATACTCTCTGGGTTCATCTGTGCTGTCACAAATGGCAAGATTTTATTCTTTTTTATGGTTAGTAGTATTTCATGTATAAATATGCTTCATCTCTATTCATTCATTCATTGATGAACTTAACAACTTGTTTCCATATCTTGGCTACTATAAATAGTGCTGCAGTGAACATAGGGGTAAATATCTTTTTGAATTAGTATTTTAGTTTTCTTTGGGTAAATACCCAGAAATGGAATTGCTGGCTCTTGTGGTAGTTCTACTTTTAATTTTTTGAGGAACCTCCATACTATTTTCCATAGTGGCTGCAACCAGTTTATATTCCCACCAACAGTGAACTAGTGAACTAGTCCTCTTTTCTCCACATCCTCTCCAGTACTTGTTATCCCTCGTCTTTTTAATAATTGCTATTCTAGTAGATATGAGGTGATATCTCATTGTGGTTTTGATTTGTATGTCCATGATGATTAGTGATGTTGAACAATTGCCTGTTGGCTATCTGTATCTTTTCTTTGGAAAAGTATTTATTCAGATCATTTTGCCATTTTTAATCAGGTTTTTTGTTTGTTTTTTTTGGGGGGATGGGTAGATAGAGAATTGTGTGAGTTATTTATCTGTTTTGAACATTAACTCCTTATTGGATATACGTTTATGCTGTGCAAATACTTTCTTCTAGCTATTGGTTGCCTTTTAATTTTGTTGATAGTTTCCTTTGCTCTGCAGAAGCCTTTTAGTTTGATTAGCATATTAGCTCTGCTAATAGAGCAATACCTACAGGAAATATTCATTAAAAGTCCATAATGTTAATCTAGCAGAAAATTTCCAGAGTAACTTTATTAGATTTTGTCTGTTAAGTTAATGGATTTTTAATGGCTATCCTAAGGAGACATATCATTAACCAGCATATTGCCGTACATGAATTAAAACTTGGCCATTCATCAAAACTAATTCTGTGATGTTTCCTTTGATTTTCATTTCTGGTGACTTGAACTTGGAGTTTCAGTCTGAGCAAAGAGTGGAAGATGGTAAGGAGGGTGTTAACTCTGAAGCTGTGACTTTCAGAAACTCTTCTGATAGCTACCTCAAGGCATTCTTTAGCAATTCTTGGAATCATGAAAAATGAATCTCGGAAGCCTCCCTATGAAGTGTTAAACATTTCCAGTGGCCTCATTGCCCGTCAAGATGTGGGCAATAATAGTGCAAAACCTTTTAGCAGATTTGAGCAGAGCACCGTGGATTTGAGCATTAATACAATTACCATAATTCGCTCCATGTGGAGCTTTCAGCCAAGTCTTTACCAGCCCTTCCTGGACTCATGCAGTAAATAAATGCTTTCCCCGAAAACCGAGCACCTCAGCAACTGATGGTCTCATGGAGGGATAGTTTTGAAATAAATTATTTATAAAGTGTAAGTTAAGGATCAAATGCAATATTTATACGGTGCAGTTCAAGGACAGGGAAAGAATTTTTCGTTGGTTCAAGGAATTACATGCAAGTTTTCGAAACTAAACTATTAACTACCTAATGCATCCCTTTAAGGAGGTATTTGGATGGTTTGGTTTGGGAACATTATAAAAGTAAGGAAAAAATGTTTTTTGAATCAAAGTAATACAGTTGAACCTATTCAAGTTGATTTAATGTTCAGGATTAATGAAGAAAACAAACCCGGTGTTTTGGAAGGAATTATATATCCATAGTCCAATAAAATGATCTGTATCAATAAATCTTGCCTTCATTTCCATGTGACTCATTCCCAGGTTACCTATCTAATACTAAACATCTATCAGAAGCAAACAGGAAGGAAGAGATCAGCAGGGAGAAAGGACCCTTAAGAAGATAAGCAACATCCCACCTGTTCTAATCGATTATCCAGGCTTGCTTTCAGCATGCCCCAGTTGCCTTTCACTTCCTGGGAAAAGTGCTTTGGTGCTTTATTGTGGTAGGCCTCCTTATGGAAACTCATGTGTACAACATGGCTGAATTATAGAGTGATTATTTGCATTACAGGAAGAGCTTTGTTATATAAAAGGGTTCAGTGTGTTGGCTTGTAGATCATTCAGTATTTGGGGTCAGGGAAGCCAGGCAAAGAAGAAACTTAAAGCCCAAGTAGAAGGAGTTGGTAACTGTTAAGTGAGAAGTAGAAATCAAGACAAAGTACTGCATGTGAAAGAAGACAGTTCCTTAAGGGGAGGGAGGGTACTTTTTTTTAATAGGCTTTCTCTCCCTACCTCTATGAGACTATTTTAGACATCAGACACTGTGGGCACTGTCATCTGGCACATAGTAGCTACTGATGCAATATTTGTTGAATGAATGAATATAGGTTTGGATAAAGAATTTGGTAAGTCCCTTTGTGGCGTTTAATTTTCTGTAGCATCTAATAGACTCTCTATAAATTGTTTTGATGTAAATGATACTACTAGGTTACAAACAATTTCATTTTGTAAATTCAGTGTTTGCAGTCCTTTTTTCAATAACGTATTTGGCACTTAAGAAGGGAGTCTTGTGGAAGGCACAGTCCAAACTGAATGACTGCTGTAGTCCAACCTTATTCCTGTAGCAGACCTCTGAGACATTTTTGTGACAGGAGCTCTTACAGACTCCTTTCACAGGAAATGAAACAAAACCAAGAATAAAACTTACTCTAGGAAGATTGGGAATATTGCTTTTCCATCGAATAAAATAAACCCTGTAGTTAAATGAAGCTGCATTTTAAACATTTTTGTCCTGTAGGTGTAAAATTGTAGGCAAAGTATGTTGAGGGCATAGATGCGCTAGTACTTAACTGCAGTTCTACTCAAAAGTCCAGCCAGTTGAGAACAGTTCACAAGAACCACCTGAAGCAAAGTGAGTATTGGCTTTGGTTAGACTCAATTAAAGGGCATGGGGAATCCTGCTCTCTTTCGAACCGGACTGGAGCCTGGGATCTGCATGATACCAACTTAATACATTCCATTCCTTGGCCTGCCAAAGAGCTGGGGCAAAGAGACAAGAGGCATGGCTGGGCTTGCCTGAGCACTTCGGCTGCTTACTTCAGGAACACAAAGAGCCTGGCAGCCTGAGTGTAGGTAGTTTAAGAAGAAAGACAGATGACAAACCTGTGCTGACTTCATTTCAAGGCTGTGGTTGCTACTTTCTGGTTAACATGGCCCCATGAATGTTGGATTTATTTTCAAGTCTCACGGATCAGCTAAGCCATTCCTTTTCTGATAGATGAAACAAGTAAGAGTATAGAACAGGAGATGGCCCTTTTCACATTAATGTTACTTCATCCTGGAAGAGAGAAGAAGAAATTCTGTTATAGAAGCAATTGTTAAGGGGTATTCACCAACAGTGTTCATCATGACCAGTGTTGGGAGCCAGAGTTCAGTGGTGTCATTTGTAGTTGTAGGCATGATAAAATTCCTTTTAAGCTATTAATACCCAATGTTCTGAACTTGCCCAATAGAACTGGGCATGTTTACAAGGATTCATGCATTTATTTCTTAGAATGCAAAACTTGCTTTTCATTTAGAGCTTTGTTGAGCTGCTTCTGCACATTGGTATCACATGCTATAGGAGCTGTTTTAGTCATTTACATTGGGACATCTTTGGCCACAGGTAACCTATACTTTCTAGGCTCTGTGGAGCTGTCACACTACTCTCTTCCATGTCCTGAGGGAGGTCATCCCAATGGGAGGTATAGGCTAGGCTTCACCTTTGCTCTTTGCTCTGCGCCTTTGGTCTTATCCCATCTCCTTTTACCATCCTTCTCATCCCTGCCCAAGTGGTAGAACAGGGTCTTTCCTGCACTTAAGGGCAAGTGCATATTCTGAGTACTGCACTGTCTTATTTTACATTTTAAAATAAAACTTTTGCCTGATAGAGAATAACCTAGAGGTCTTCATGTCAGTTAGTAATCCATCCAATCATGCATGCATACATCCATCCACCCATCCATCCAAAAATATTACTGAGTGTCTCCTATGTGCCAGGGGCTGGGCTATGTACTAGAGGTACATAAATGAATTCATCACAGTTGATGCCCTTGGGAATCTCATGTCTGTGCAGCAGAGGGTGGAGGTAAATGAATAAATAATCTCAGTTTTTTCAGTAAGCCTAGAGATGTCCAAAATACTGTGGGGAAGCAGAGCAGGAAGTCACTAACAACTAGAGGTGATATCAAGGAAGGCTTCTCATGAGGTGACATTTGAGATGTGCCAGGAATTCATGAGTGGTAGTTGACCAAACAGAGGAGATGGCCTCTGAGGCAGAAGAAGGCATGGAGGTATGGAAGAGTGTGGGGTACTGCATAGCAGGCCTGGGGCAGAATAGGAAGGAGGCTGGGTTTCTAACGGGATTTCTGTCTACCTTGAAGATGGGGCCACTGGTAAGCGACTCACCCTAACAAGACTGGCTCCATTGCTCTCAAGAGATAGTTCCAATTACTGTATGGTCAATGCTATAAATAAAATGGAAGGCAGTTTTAGGGGTTTTGTAGCTCTTATGAAGATGAGTGTGTATGTTTATGTGTGTGTCTGTCTGTGTCTGTGTCCCAAGCCCATTTCTTCCTTTTAATCACATATAGTAGCCATTTCTTATCTCTCCTCCATAAGGTTTGTTGTGAAACTGAAGTGAGATATCAGATATCCTACATTAGACAGTGTGGTTTATGAAGCCTGTAGATATGTTATCTGTTACCATTTTTAAGTGTACCTTGGCACATGGAGGACAATAGTCTTCACTCCCACAACACTCTGTACCCTGCCTGTTGGGCCTGAAATAAGTAACTGTGCTCCCCCACTTCTCATCACCCTTAGCTTCCCAGAAGTACTATTTCAGCTGCTGACCCTTCCAGGAATAGCCCTGCAGAGCCAGAAGGACAAGAGAGAAGCAGTGACCATATTATGTAAGGCAATGGCTTTCAGAGGTTTTGTTGGATATAAGGCTTCATGTAACTTTCAGTATGGCATCTGGAAGGTATTTGAAAGCCCCCAAAGGGTAAAGTCAGCCTCTTCCTGCTGCTGAACAGTCAGTCAATACCAGAGCTGAAAGGGATCATGGAAATTTCACTCTGATGCCCTCATTTTATAGATGAAGCACACCAAGCCCCAGGGAGGTAGGGTGAATTTCCTTGCTCTGACAACATTTCAGCAACACAACTGAGACCAAAAACCAGATCTTCTGACCCCCCAGTCCTATGGCTATTCCACTACTCTATGCCACCTTTCCCATTAGACATTTTTAAACAAATTTTGGTCACTTAGCCAACTTGGAAACAGTTGTTTGAAAAGGAATAAGTGTACCAGAACAGTACCACCAAGGGAAAGACTTACATAGGTGAATTTGCCCAATCCATTGTCCAGTCTTCATCCTTATAAATGTAGGAAATGGACTTTGCCCAGGCAGCCAGGGATAGTTGGATCCAGGAACACACCAATCAAACTCTCAAGCAAGTGATTGAGATAAACTAAAATAATTAAGTAATGTGTTAGCTGTTGCCTATTCTAATGGTTAAGAGTTTGGTCACTGGAGTCAGACAGGCATAAGTTCAGTTCTGGCTCTATTATCTGTAAGAAATGCGAGCTCCATGGTGTATATTCTTGGGTGCGGTACTTGATTTTATTTATTTATTTATTTATTTATTTATTTATTTATTTATTTGAGCCTTAATTGGTATACTGTGGGGATGAATAGGCATATTAGGAGGATCAAAGGCAATAAAGCAGATGAAGTTCCTAGCACATAGCAAGTCTTCTGAAAATATTATTTCTTACTATATTAATAACTGTCCATTCTCCTGAACTCCAGTTCCTCTCTGGGTGATAGGTCATTCTGCCAAAGCCAATACCCCTTGAAAAATTCCATGTAATTATTACCAACTTTTTCTGATTTTGTGAAATGCCTTTTGCTGAGCCTTCACCCTTGAGTTCACATAGCTTTTTTCCATACAGGATATAATCCAAGTAATCAAATTTCTACTTCTAAATTATAATCACATTCTAGTCTTACCTCGTTGAGAGGTTACCTTGATCAGAATTATAAGTTTTCCTAAATTCTTCAGTCCTATAACACAATCTTTAGCTCTTTCTCCACGCACAAAAGATCACATATCTATGGGCAAGTAAAAAATACAGGATACATAGGTAATAATTAACTTAGTGACTAATGTTCCTGCAATGCTTCATGACTTTAGAAAAGCATTTTCACGCACCATCACATTTATTTCTGCCACCAAATCTGAAAGATGGGTTTTAATAGCTTTTGAGGGAAACCAGAAGTCATGAGTTTTTGAGTCAGAAAAACCTGGGATCAAATCTCAGATTGACTATTGATGGGCTGTATAACCTTGAGCTAGTCACTAAACCTCTCTGAGACTTGATTTCTTCATCTGTTAGACAGGTAGGAATACCTACCTTGCATGGTCCTCACGATGTATATGAAGTGACTAGCTTCTGGTAAGACTCAGGTAAAAGTAGCTCAATTAACCAACACCAGAAGAATCAACGTTGTGCAAAATATCATGGTGACACATGGAGATAGGTCTAGACTCCCTTAATGCCAAGTCCTATGAGCAACCAAAAGGACTTTTGATAATTATATTCAAAGGAAGGAAAACAGAGAATGTCAGGCCAATTGCATTCAAAGACATGATTATATTAACTGAGGAAAAAGAGAGAGGAAATATTCTACTCTGACCTGCCGCCTTTGCTCTCATTCATTCACTTAACAATACTAGGCATTGGGCCGCTTGTTGGAGAACAATGGTGAACCAAAGCTAACAGGGTCCCTGCCTTCCTGGAGTTTTCAGTCTAGTGGAGGGAGCATCAATCAATCGCGAGATTGCCACTGACATCAATGCTACAAAGAATGGGGAAAGGAGCTTCAAGACTGTGTAATAAGTGGATATGACCTTGCCAGGGAAACTGGGAAATGCTTGAGGCAGTGATGATTAAACTAGGTTGTGAAGAGGGGTGAGGACAGTATTTCAGGCAGAGGGGACAGCATTTGTAAGGACTCGGTGGCAGCAAGGATCATGGTGAAAGAAGGTCAATATGGCTAGAGTTGAGAAAGTTGAAAGAAACAGGATGTGAAATCCTTCCAGAAAATTAGCTTTAATCAGACCAAATATGGTTGAGAGAAAATGAAAAACCTAAGAGGGTATTTTGATCATCTAAATCAGTTTTATATATTTATGCCCAGCTGGGGCATTCACAAGTAGGAATATCAGTTTCAGATGTGATCTTGGGGTCATGGAGAATATAATTGATTGAATTGCTGCTCAAAGATAGGAAATATCATCCATTATCCCAACTTTCCAAAAATTTGGTTCCTAAAAACTATTGACCTATGTCCTTCATATTAATGATACAGGGTATTTTGGTTTGATTATTTAGCACATAAAAGAGTAGGTCATTAAGAATTAGCCCAAGTTCACTATGAATAACTCCTGCTAACCTAACCTTTTCTTAGAATTGTTTTCTCAGTAATGCTTTTCCTGTCTGGAATGTTGGAGCATAGCATAAGCTCCAGTAGCATTTAATCCTTCCATCTTGTCGCTCTACTTTTGTATCTTCAACTAGACTGTCCATATTTTAAAATTTTGTTTCCTCCATCTAGCATGGAGCTCTTCTGAAATTCTGGGAGAAAACTGAAGGAACAGCATGAAACCTTGCAGAGCTGCATGAGTTTTAATCACATTGCAATTCAAAATTCAGTTTTGGATGTTTTTTTTTCCTTTTCCTGAAACTTTTTAACTTGGGGCTTGCTTCTAGATCTGGTTGGACATCATGCCATTGTTGTCATCTATGTAGAGGTCATTTAAGTCAGTGTTCTTGGGAGGTAGCCATCTCCGTTGGTTGCCGTGCTGTGTGTGTTGCCATAGCGGCTGCCTCTTCTGCTCAGCTGCTCGTGTTCACGCAGCTGGCGGGTGGTGACCTTGGTTTCCAAGGTGGCTCTTATCTTTGTATTCCTAGCTCCTTTGCAGTGCCCTTCACCCCAGTTCTGTGGAGTTTTGATGGTGAGACACTGTGACCTTTTCCGTTTCCCATCATGGGCTAACCTTTCTGAGAAGCCACATCAGAAGGCTGCCTGATTGGGTTGGCAGGTCACCAGTTGACTAATGGCCTCTCCAAGGTTTGTTGGCAGATACTGCATTGCCGTGAACCCTATTGATCTCAGAAGTTTGCCTGCTCCTCAGACAGCCTCTGCGGCCACGAGGAGCTGGTGAGTCACGGCCCCACCACCCCTGCCACCCATCTGTTCTCGTGGCAAAGAGAATGAAGATGATCTCTTTGTGGTATTGTAAAACCTAGAAAGACATTAAAAATTCCGTTAAATTTTTATACCCTTTTAGCTGTTGAAATGTACAATCTATTAGGAGGGGGGAAAAGCCTCCTGCAATTTTTTCCCCCGCTGCTTTTACTTCAGAGGCTACTTAAGGGACCAGGTAATGATTTTACGATGTTTATTAATACTTCATGTTCTGTTTCCCTCCCCTCATTCTCTCCTACTAAGGACTATGCATTCATCTTTAAATTAAAATTGCAGAAGCTACCCAGGGGTCTTTAAGAGACTGAGTTTTTGTGATGTCATATGTTGTCCTGTTACGGTCATTAATGTAAAGATCACTTTCAGAGCAACTAGGTGGGGGTTATTTATGTTTAAAATGAGCTTTGGGATAATGGAAAGAAAATGGGTTGTGGAGTCATATGGACATGAGTTGGCCTTCTTGCTCTGCTATTTCCTAGCTGTGTGACTAGTATCAAGCAAGGTACTTAACCTGTGAGGACCTTGGTACCCCTGACTGCCATATGGAGAAAGTAATACCTGAGTGATGCCTGGTAAGTAGGATGACCTCACACAGAGACCTCATAATGCAGGCCCGGAGAGAAAAATCTGATCTGATCTGAGTACTCAAATTATTTATAGTTTCTCCTAGTTTTTCTGAGTAATTGCTTTTATTTTATGTCTTATGGGCATTGTGTCAAGTTACTGGCAAGATATTCCTCATCCTTTTGGCTATTTGAGGATTTAAAGCAAATTTGAGACTCATCTGCAGTAGATTTTTAAGCCATTGGTATATATGTTTAACCCCATTTGAATTCATTTTGTTCCCATCTTTGGTTTCATCTTTAATCCCATTTACCTTATGTTGGCTTTGCCTACTAGTTAGTTATAAGCTTGCTCAAACATTTTCTAAGATAAGATAGCACATGGAAAAAAAATGGGTAGTACTCAATACATGATGTTAGGTAAATGAACAAATAAATTTTGTTAGAAAATATACACAAACAAAGGCTTCAGGGGAGTGTTAAAACAAATTAAAGCAGATTGAGATCAGGAGTTTGTGTCCTTAAGATTTCCACATGAAGACATGGAGCAAGCGGCAGATCTGTGCTGAGAAGAGGGGTAAGGCTAGGAACAGAGATTTGGATGTCAGCGATGTAGATGGTACTTGAAGCTATAGATACACGTGAAAGACTTTATCGAAAGACTTTAGAGGAAGAAGAAAATGGATCTGGGGGAAGGGACTGCGATACCTAAAGGCCCGGTAAAGGAGGATCTGCCTGCAAAGGAGGTTAAGGAGTGCGGGACAGGGAGATAACAAGACCAGGAGAGTTGAGAATGGGAAGGAAAAATTCCCAGGGATGCTAAGAAATCGAGATGAGGACTGGGAACTATTCATTTGAGAAAGTGATGGAGACGTGAATGAAAACCAGTTAATTATAATAGTAAGGCAGATGATAAGGGTTGAAGCGTAAATAATTAGTACAACTAACATTTACCAAGCATTTACCAATGCCAGACAGTGCCAGGTGCTTAAGATGGATTATCAGATTGTGATAACCTCATGAGACCTGTGGTAATCTCATCTCTTTCCCCCTTTAACAGAAGGGGGAAATTGAGGCACAAAAAAGTTAGCCACCCTAAGACACACAGCTGGTTAGTGTGGATTGAGGCTGCAGGTCAGATGTGTAGTCAGGGCTCAAGGCAAGACAGTCAGATGCCAGACTGAGAATATTAGCTGAGAACACAGAGCCAGCCAGTTTCCACAACCCTTGAGAAATTTGATTGGGAGGGAGAGAAAGAAAAACGGGGACAGTGGCTAGAGGGGGAAGGATAGTTCACAGTGGGTGGAGTTGTTGCTTTGTCAGTTGCTTGGAGATGGGAGAGATTTGCTCCAGCAGGTCTTAATTACCAAGGAGAAGGTTCCAATAGCGATAGGCTGATGATGTAGAGAGAGAAGGGAGGAGGGAATGGCGTCTAGAAAGGAGTGAGAGAGCTCTCCTATTTCTATTCTATTCTGACAGGAAAAAGAAGGTAGATGCAGACCTGGGAGGCATGGCTGCTCAGAAACAGGAAGCTGAGGGAGCTGTCTTCATGCGGCTTCTTCTGTTTTCTGTGCGAAGTCGGAGATGAGATGACCACCTGAGAGTGTGGGGGAGTCAAAAGTTTGAGGAGTGGGGAAGATCGAAATAGGGAACAGGGTAGCAAGATGATAAGAGACAATTTGAAGGGCTGTTGAATATTGTTGAGAGCTTTGATGAGGGGTTGTCATGAAATTATTAGTCTGCCCTTTGCGTGATTTTCTCCAGTGGTATTCAGCATTCCGGTTGCAAGCAAAGAGGAAGGGACTCCTCATCTGTTGTTTTGTCAATGGAGGTGAATAGTGGCACCATCCATTCTGCACACCTTTGACACCTGCTGTTTACCCCCCATGTCTATTCGGTTCCCAAGTGTTATGCTCTCGGTATCCCTGGAATCAGTGTACCTTACCTTGAGAACTGCCAAGCCTCTGTTACTATAATCTTCCACCTGGACTATTATTCAGCAGCCTTCTCACATATCTCACTGAATGGAAATTTGCTTTCTTTAGTTTACTCCGCATGTTGCAGCCAGCATGAGCTTTTTATAATGAAAATAGAATACTGTGACTTTCCAGCATAAACCTTTCCAAGTCTTCCCATTGCTCTTGGGGCATAAAACAGAAGCTCCCCCCCCCCCCATGGCACCCCTTTCTGCCACCATTCTCCACTCTGGTCTCTGCGCTCTAGTCTGCTGCCCTCTTTCAGTTCTTGGCATATAATACTCTTGTCCTTACCACAGGGCCTGCTCTTATAGTCTTGCTGTCTAGATTTTAGTGACAAGTCCATGTTCTAATGGCAGAAGAAGGGCAAAGTATGCATGTTAACTGAGTCTGCTTTCATTTCAGGATGTCACTGCTGACACCTCACCCTGTCACTTCTGCCTGTGTCTCGTTGGCCAGAATTGTATCGCATAAATGCTATTATCTATAAAGGAAGTTGAAAATGATAAGTTTTTCACTGGTCACATTGAAGCTTTGAATAAAATCAGAATTGCATTATTAAGAAAGAAGGAGAGGTCTCCAGTCAGGTCTGTGGCTGGAGGCAGGTGAAACGCAACCATACATTGATGTCTCTCTCCCTCTCTGCCTCTCTCCCTTCCCCTCTTTCTAAAAATAATGAAATAAAATAAATAAATATTTTTTAAAAAATTAAAAAAGGAAAAAGAAAAAGAAAGAAGGAGAGTATTTGTACTAAGTAGGCAACGTAGTCTGTATCATAGATGAGAAGCTGTTTTCCAGGTGAAGAATTGAAGGTAGAATATTGCTGATAAAGTAACAGTGTAAATAAATGTTCAGAGCTGAGCAAGATGGTGTTCGCACGCAAGAAGTCGCCAGAACATTGAGTTTGGGGTAGAAAAAAGAAAGAGATGAAGCTAGAGAAATAGACAGGGACCAAATTATAATGGCCTTTCTATGAGATGTTGAGTTGCTTAAACTTTATCCTGTATGTTCATGTTCCCTAAATGACATATTCTGCCCCAAGTGATGCCAAGCAAGGTAGCCTATTGCATATGGGAAGAAAATTTAGAATTTTTATTTAACTGTATGTTTTAAATTTTATTTTATGTGTGTTTTATGATAGATACATAATCACATAACATAAATTCAGTAGCACAAGTGTAATTTATAACTTATATGTAATTTATAAGTAAAAATATTTATGTTGGAGATTCATGCTAAAGGCAATTTTGGTGGCATGGACAGTAAAAATGTTTAGAAACCATTATATTAGGCATCAAGGAGCAGTTGAAATATTTTAAACCAGGAAATGACAAGGTTCAATTTAACCATTATTTGATTTTAGAATACAAATTTCCTCAACTTTTTTTTTTTGATACTTTTGGAATGTTAGTACTTGGGAACATCTACTTCATTTTATAAGGAAGATAGCTGAAGGCCAGGAAAAATTAAATAATTAGGGACAATCTCTGAATTGAGGTAGAGCTGGCGTGCTAAACTAAATTCTGTCTCTGAATCGTCTTTTGTGTTCTTTTCCTGTTCTTCTCTTTCTGAATGCTCATCCTGTTTCTTCAGCAATTACTCTCCTCATCAGACCATGGATGTAAGAGAGCCAAGGTGGGAGTAAAAGTGTCTAATAAACATGCATCTCACAATACAGAGTTTTGTGAGAGTTAACAGTTTAGCTTTAGGCTTCTCTTGAATGTTTAGCTGTCAACCTGGAAGTCTGGAGGTACAGATCCCCCAGGTTCTGTTTTCATGATGCAAAAACCATCGACAGTTTGGTTCATTAGAAAGGCTTTTTTTTTTTTTTTTTTTTTTTTTTTAAGATTTTATTCATTATTTTTAGAGAGAGGGAAGGGAGGGAGGCAGAGAGGGAGAGAAATATCAATGTATGGTTGACTTTCACCCGCCTCCAGCTACAGACCTGGCTGGAGACCTGGCTTTCAACCCGGTTATGTGCCCTAACTGAGATTTAACCAGCGACACTTGGATTCTCAGGCCAGTGTGTTCAATCCACTGAGCCACACCAGCCAGGAAAAAAAGTTTTGTTTTTTTTTTAACATTGTGTTTGAAAAGCCTATAGGCTAAAAGATTGAACTGAACAGATTTCTAACCTAGAAAGGTAGAGACCTTCCAAAAGGGGCACTGCTCCACTTCCTTTCAGCTCTCTGCATTGGAAGAAACACATGTTCCCATGAGAATGTGTTTGTGTTTGGATGTATTTCACAAAGAGCATCTTGTACAAAATGATAGAGAAAATAATCTCATTTATGGAATACTATTTCCCGATGCTGTGTGAATACTAGTTTAGGTCTATGTTAACTACTTGGCCAATGTAATTGGTTCACTTCCTCATGCTTCATTAGCCCAACTATGCAAGAATAAGAAGAACAGGGATTCTCTGATAGCCAGATGGTGAAAAAGATCTGTACTCTCCTGGGTATACTCAACTATTCAGAAAATTCAGTTTATAGGGGTACAGACCAAGGGTTAGATGTCTCCAGATGAATGTGTTTGTCAAGTTGATGATCGTGTTTACCAAGATCCTTTTATCACCAGCTGAGTCTTCTTTTAATGGCTTAGGTCACCCTGGAATTATTTCAAAAACCAGCCTGATGTTATAACCTCCTGTGGGCTTGCCAGACACAAATCTAAAGTGAAGTCTGTAGTCTTTATGGTAGGAAACTTTAACCTCAAGCTCAATTATATGAATCATGGACAAATGTTTTCATATTTGAGCAAGGTTTTACCCCTCCAGAAAGCATTTATTTAAAAGACAGACAGAGCCTTGTATATGTACACACACGCACACACACCACACACACACACACACACAAACAAATTATTTTGGATTTAGAAAACTTGATTACATTTGCCAAAAGAAAAATGATATATATACTTATGTATATGAAGTTATTTATATATGTATGTATATGTGCACATGTAGTATGTATATATACACACAGATATAAGTATAGGGTCTGATAAAAGAGATCTTAATTTATTTGACAAATCTGCCTTGTTTGTGAGATTTAGTTTGGATATTGAATATTGCCATTTCTGGAGCATTCTAATGGTGTATTGGCACAAGAAAGCATCCAGTATATACCATATAATTTTATGGGCATTTTTGAATAAACATATATGTGACTAGAGTTCCTGATTTTTTAACTTTGAATACAAGCTGTTGCTGTAATAAAATCTCAAACAATGACAGTGGTTCAAATAAGAGAAGAATTATTATTATTATTTTTTAAAGATATATTTATTATTTTTCAGAGAGAAGGGAAGGGAGAGAGGCAGAGAGGGAGAGAAACATCAATGTATGGTTGCCTTTCACCTGCCTCCAGCTACAGACCTGGCTGGAGGCCTGGCTTGCAACCTGGTTATGTTGCCCTGGCTGGGAGAGGAAAATTATTAAAAAAAATATTTTTGGTCCGGGGCTGTGCTACACCCAAATGGATTCAAGGATGCAGGCTTTACAGCTGATTTTCTGCCATTTATAACAGCTTTGTCCACATGACTGAAAGAATATCCATTTCAGCTTCAGGAAGGAAAGAAGGGGAAAGTAAACATATGTTCCTTTCCTTTAAGGTCATGAACAAGTAATTATACACATTATTCTTATCCACAGTCCATCGACCAGAACCTTTTAATTCTCTAATTGGAGACCTTTTAATTACCTAATTATTACACAAGTTGAATCTGGAAAAGTAACCGACATTCCATTTCTGGGCCTCCATTTCCTCCTTTGTGCACGGAGGGGATTGAACTTTATCAGCTGTTCTCAAACTGGACCATATGTAAAACCACCTGGAAAGCTTCTGAAAACACCGACGGCTGAGCCCCATGGGAGTTTCCGGTTCAGAAGATGTGGAGAGGGGCTCGGGGACTGGCCGTTCCAACAAGTTCCCAGGTGATGGTTCCAGCCACACTTTCAGACCCACTGGAGTAAATAATCCTTCACTGGAGGGTCAGTGACATGACTGCCTTCATTGGTCTGTATTTGTGGGGGATCAAAAATACCACTACTTTATGCAGTGGCTTTTCGACAGCTTTGGCCAAACCTGATGGCTATCCAGGAACATTCACAACATGAATGGAGGAGAACACTGATGAAAATCACCCCTTCAGGTGTTCATTTACTCAGTTGCTCATTAACTATTTATGGAGCATTCCATGTGCCAGGCATTATACTAGATAGTGGAAATATAGCATGATTGAGACATACCGGGACACTACCTGTGATGTTGATATAGATTGTGGAGAAAACATGATTAATTTCCTCTTATTACTGAAAATTAAGTGTAAAAATCTATGGGAATAAAATAGTCTTCTGTGGAATTTGTGATTATAACTTCAAGCTTTACCTACATAGGCTCTACTGTGGTATTAATGCATTGTCTATTTTTGTGTATCTAGTTTGATTTTTATTCTTTGCTTTTTATAGCATTTCTAAACATATATATTTTTAAATTTTATTGTTGTTGTATTACATCCATCCCCTTTTTGCTCCCGTCCCCCTCCCCACCCACCCATTCCCCCCAAAATCAATCCCACCTGTTGTCCATGTCCATGGTTCCTTTATACTAGGTTCTTGTCTAAGCTGCTCCCCTTCCTTGCCTCTGCCTCCCCCCTCCCCACAACCCCTTTCCCCCTGACTACTGAAGGCCTATTCCTTGTGTTCATATACTTGGTTCTGTTTTGCTTGTTGTTAGTTTTGCTCATTATTGTCCCGTAATGGGTGAGATCATATGATATTTGTCCTTCCCTGACTGGCTTATTTCACTAAGCATAATACTCTCCAGTTCCATCCATGTTGTTGCAAAGGGTACAAGTTCCTTCTTTCTTTCTGCTATATAGAATTCCATTGTGTAAATGTACCAGTTTTTTGAGCCAATCATCCACTGATGGGCACTTAGGCTGTTTCCAGCACTTGGCTATTGTAAATAGTGCCGTTATGAACATAGGTGTTAAAAATGGAACTGCCTTTTGATCCAATGATTCCATTACTTGGACTATACCCAAAGAACCCTGAAACACCAATTCATAAGAACCTATGTACATCTAAACATATTTTTTTAGTTAAGATTTTATTTATTATTTTCTGAGAGGGAAAGAGAGAGAGGCAGAGAGGGAGAGAGAGAGAGACATCAATGTATGGTTGCTTTTCACTGCCTCCAGCTACAGACTTGGCTGGAGACCTGGCTTGCAACCTGGTTATATGCCCTGGCTGGGGAATCGAACCAGTGACCTTTGGATTCGCAGGCCATTGCCTTATCCACTGTGCCACCAGCCAGGGCCCTGTGCCACCAGCCAGGATTGCTTTTTTCGGCATTTCTATTGTGCCAGCTCCGTAAGTGGCATTTTCATTTAATTGTTGCCAACCTAAACGTTGCCTTTCTGTCCTAAATGAAACCTTGGCTTTGTTCAAATTTTGCATTTTAATTTTTAGCAGATAGTAACAGTATAAATCAACAGCAAGAGCAGAAACCCTTGTCTAAGATAATTTTCTCACTATTATTCCAATTTCAGTGAAATTAGAAGACGTAAATGGGTGGGTGGGTGGGGGGACAGAGGGGAGCAAAAAGGGGATGGATGTAATACAACAACAATAAAATTAAAAAAAAAAAAAGAAGACGTAGGTATATGAATTCAAATAGTCATCCCCTGTACCTCTTGCTTTTCTTTTTTCTTTTTTTTTTTTTTTAAAGAAAAGACGAAGGATGCAGGGTTCTTAGAGGCAGGATGTCTATTATAAAAAGAGAGGGAAAGTAAAGAGTGTTCTGGTAAAGGTTATCATTTGTTGAGTGTGTGTCATGTGCCAGGGACTGTTGCCAAGCATTTTACATAAACTGTCAGATGACCTTTTCAACCAATGAGGTACAGGTATGATTATCATTCCCCTTTTATAGGTATAGGCTCATGATGGTTAGATAGCTGGCCCAAAGTCTCACAGTTATTTAGTAGAGGAACAGGGATTCAAAACTAGGCTTGCATGACTCCAAAAGCTCATGCTTTTTGTCAGTAAATTACACACCCAGTGATTTTAGTGCATGCATTTTTCATGGGGATGGTGCTGAATCATTTGGCTTATTGGTTTTCTGACTCATCTCACTGACGAGGGCCAGATTCGGTGTGTCTTCTGCACTCCCTCTTGTATCTTCTTTCTTTCTGCCCTTTTTTTCCAAATACTGTCTACCTAGTTCATCATAGTTTTTCTTTCCATTGGCCTTGAAGGACTAGCTTCTTATGGATCACCTTTGTAATCAGCAGAAGCGTGGTAAGCATGCCAGGAAGTAAAAGTGCATCCGTTTGGGACTATAATGTTTATTTGAAAAGAAGTTCAATCATAGATGTGACTTTTTTATGAGCCTCATTCTGTATTTCTGTGATTGGAGAAAATGCTTCCATAGTACTGCCCCCATGGAGAGTTACCATCACATGCATTTTAAAAGATTTGGCTATAAAAAGCAGTCACGTTATTGATAGTCCATAATTAATATGAAGTAAATGATATGTTTAAAATTCACCTTGGTAGTGATGAGAATATGGGCTTTTATTTATTTTTTTGGTAACTCAAACTTACAGAAAATAAGTTATCCATCACTAAGGAATAGGTAAACACATTAATCTGGAGGTTCAGTTTTACTTTTTATTGGCAAAGATATGATTCTACTCTTCAAAAGAAAGAGTGGTTTTATTTTCTGAGCTCATAAAATGATTCAAAAAGTCTTGGCTAGCAAACACCTTTTTAAAAAATCAATTTTTCAATAATTTAGAGTGAATCAGACCCATACAGTTATATTTTCCTTAAGAGGGATAATATCCTTTCAAAATAATTAAAGTAGAGGCAGCTTTATAGGTCCTGAGAAAATGTGCTTGAAAATGTCCTTTGATTTGTTATAAACCCTAGAGCTTTAATAAGGCAGGGCAGGGCTGGGATCAACTTCAGCCTCATTACTAGCTCATGGTACTGACCAGTGGTAGTACAAAGAACACTAAATGCCTGCCTAATCTACCTAATCTTGTCCCTTGTATGAACACAACTCAGGCTTTTTATTAACATAGCTCCTTAAAGACTACATTTCCCAGCCTCCTTTTTAGCTTGGCATGCTTACCTGAGTTTTAGCCAATGAGATACAAGCAGAAGTGTCCTATGGGATTCCTGAGAAATCTTCTTTAAAGGGGATGAGGGTGGGGTTGGGGAGTACTCATGTTTTCCCTTCTTGCTTGCCTGCACCAGGTGGGCTGGTTGGCATTCTTGCAGCCATTTCTGATAAGGAAAACAAAGGCCCTTCCCCAGCCATGGCAGCACAGTGAGCTTTTGTGGCCCTGTTATACCAGCCTTGGACTTTCTATCTATGGACTTCCTTTACATGAGAGAAATGTCTTTCTTGTCTTTCTTTTCTTCTTCTTCTTCTTCTTCTTCTTCTTCTTCTTCTTCTTCTTCTTCTTCTTTTAATGTCACTGTTTTGTGGATTTGTACCTACATTTAATCATAACTAATAAAAATGGTGACTCATCAACTTTGAGGAAACAGCAAGTGCATTAACATAATAAGTTTGGCTGTCATTGCTGAGCACCCTCTGTGTGCCAGGAACTGCTCTAAGAGCTTTATTTGTAAGAGCTCCTGTAACACACTCAACAGTCTCCCAAGAGACTGTTATCCCCATTTCACAGATCATGAAACAGATGCATAGATAGGTTAAATCAATTGCCCAAGGTCATAGGGGAGTTGAAACTAGTCTAGCTTGAGAGCCTTGTCTAAGTCACCCTGGGAAATTGATTTGACAACATTTAAAAACTTAGCGAAAGCTGGACTGAGACCCCAGCTTTTTCCCATATTGGAGACTTATCCCATACACCCAACTTTGTCACCAGTAATGTGAATGTCCTCTGGCATATGGCTTAACTCCCCTGTTCCTGGACTTTTCACCAATAAGAGGCATCTGACAATGCCTCACATGCCTTTTGGGCATGCACTCTAAGCCTGGCACTGTGTACTAGTGACAGCCCTGCCTAGAAGGAGCCCACGTGGTCTGAAAATTGGGTAAAGCAGAGGAACAAGGGAAATGCCATGTCTGGGTGAGGTTTCAGTGCTTGGTGTACAGTAGGGAGCCCACAACTGTTTGTGAACTGACCTGACAATGCCTGATGAAGTGCCCTGTGAGTGGAAAGAGAGAAATGTGAATCAAAAGGAAGGAAAACTAGGGGGACCAGCAGGCTCAGGGGGACTTAGAAGGTGCTGGGTTAATGTCATTGGAGTCCGTACATGAAAGGACCTTGCAGATTTGGTCAGATTTGGATATGTTGTATGTAAGTTAGGCTGCTTTCTCCCTTCTGCTCTTTCTGTGTCCAAGGTTTAGTTCCTTGAACACTCTACATGGTCTCCTGCTTTAGGACCTACACAAATTCTCTCCTCCATACGGGCCATCCTGGGTAAGTTCTGCTCATCCCTGTGGTCTCAGTGACCTACGGGGAGGCTCTGCTGAGCAGATCCAATCTCAATTGTATATCCTCTGGGCATGGTAGAATCAGTCAAAGTACAGGACTTGGTTCTAAAGTCAGCACGCACTGTGAAGATTTTGTCAGCCAGGATTATCCTTGAAAACCCCTTAGGAAGCTCCACAGTAGAAACTGACAAACCAGCACCCGTAATCCTTCAGTTATTATTTTTTTCTTTCTTTGAGATACTGGCCCATTTTAGGGCCTGGGCTGTATGAAAAAATGCTGATTACATACAGCCAGGTAAGCTTTGCACCCTAAGAACTGTTAGGTAGGTAGGTCATGTGATGACTGACACCACCTGCAGTTGTTGGGTGCACACAGAACAGAGTTCTACGTAGCAAAATGAGATCCTCACATGGTGAGAAAGTAGGAGCTGAAGCCAACCCAGGGAAGAGCTGCTTTACATCCCACCCCACTGGGTTCCCTGAGTGGGATGGTGAAATAAATGGCTTGAATTATTTATATTGTTTAATTTCTCTCTGCATCTCTTTCCTTTGCTTCCTGAATCGTGTGTACAGTTGTCTTTGTGTGTCATATCTATGCAAACCACAGATCTTCTGCACTTTCTTTTGTAACACTCACTCCCTGTGAATTTTTCATGGGTTGCTTATAATTATGGGTTTAACGTTCCTGCCAGATACGAGGACAGAGGCCATGTCCATCTCAGGACCTACTGTGGCCCCAGCACCAACACCGTGCCTGGCAGTTTTTCCGAGCAGTTCCACTCCAAACAGTGATGTGGTTTCCTTGCGCCTGCCTGCAAGAAGATCCACTAAACTCTCAGTGCTGAGAGCTGTGGCTGCCGAGGCACTTAATTAATCAAGCCTGGGGTGGAGATAAAACCTGCCTGGGCTGGTACCACACTAATGCTACAGAAGCCCCTGAAACTGATAATTATGTGGGGACACTTGATATATCTAAGGGCCTAAGGAGCTCTCGACCACCTTGGCTCATTATCACCTCATTAAGCACCCCCCACCCCCCACCCCCCATCCTGTGCTCACCATTCCCACTGCCAGCCCCACGCCCCAAGGCTCTTGCCAGCCTGACTTTGACTGAGGCCCTTTCATAAGTGAACTTCACCAAAACATGATCTTGAACATATGTCAGTGTTTGTTTCTGAGAAGGCTTTCTGGTAACAAGAGCATTGTCGTCTCCTTTTTAATTCTTCTATTTTTGAAAAGTCTAAAAGCAACTAAAGAGAAGAAGAGAAAACAGAAAACAATCTCCCCACTCTAATACCTTAATACTTTGTTAACTGCTTTTTTTTCTGGCTGATTTAACACAATTGAAACTTTCTTTCTTTTCTGGCCGACTTAACACAATTGAAACTTTATATGCTAGTTTGTTACCTACAATTTTAAAGTAACATAATTACATATTCATATTTCCATTTTTTCATTATACCCTTTATAAGCATAATTTTAATAACAGTATAACATTTTGTTAAATGATCTTATTTTAATATAATATTAGATAAATCCTTTACTTTTTTCCTATAGAATATAAATATTACAATACAAAAAGCATATTAAAACACTAAGGAACCTCTGTTGATTTTTATTTCTTTTTTATATATTTTTATTTTATTTTGGGGTTCTGCAGGGCAAAGTGTATTGCTGCTTAGCTTTCTTCACAGCTAACTTAGGATTCAGGCTGCTTAGGATTGTTTAATTGATTACCATTTATCATTCTGCTTTCTAACTTGCAAGCAGTTAGGAAGTTTTTGTTGTTGTGACCTTTTGTCATATTTTTGATAATATAAGTTTGCATCTTTTAACAGAAATAACCCTTCTCTTTTACACCCATTAGATAACTATTAAGAAAACAAACAGCATCATTTTATATTCTTACAACAGTGCACAATTTAGAGAAACTTAGAGAAATTGTGCACTGTTGTAAGAATATAAAAATGGCCACCTACTGTGGAAAACAGTATGGTGGTTCCTCAAAAATCTAACATAGATTATTTTTATCCTGTGATTACATGTCTGGGTATATATACACCAAAGAACTGAAAGTAGGGACTTGAAGAGACGGGCCGTTCCTGCTCGTCGTAGCACTATTCACAATTGTCAGGTGCCCAACAACAGGTGAATGGATAAACAAAACGTGGCCTATACATGCAGTGGACAATTCTTCAGCCTTAAAAAGGAGGCGAATTCTGACACATGCTAAAATATGATCACCTTGAAGATACTATGTTAAGTGAGATAAACCATCACAAAAGGCAAATATTATCTGATTCCACTTATATTAAGCATGTAGAATAGTCAAATTCCAGAAAAGACAGAAGTTAGACTAATGGTTGCCCAGGGCTGGAGGGAGGGGAGAATGGAGATTGTTCAATGGGTACTGAGTGTCAGCTTTGCATGAGGAAGAGTCTTGGAGATGAATGGTGGTGAAAAATGCCAGTAATGCCCCTTTATTTTTCTTTCACTACCATCTTGAAAGCGAGCAAGAAAGAACTAATTAATGTGTTTAATCTATGACTTAAAATAGAAGTCTATTTTTTTTTATTTTACAGGAAACCTTTTTGAAGTTAAATGACTTTGCCCTGGTCATAGATCTAGTCATTGGCAGGTGAGGATTTCATCCTTTTCTGGGAGAAAGAGTGAGGCTCTTCCCTGCTGAGATATACAGATAAATTCAGTTAATTCTCCCAATAACCAACTAATATGAATTACACATCTTCTTTGTTTCAGCACTTTTGAAAGTAGCAGTAAATAAGAATGTTAAGCTTATATGTATTACACATATTACATGACAGCATGAGGTGGGGATTCCATGTAATAAGCACTTTATAAACAAGACAATGGCAGCCCTGATACATTTTATGGTGGAAATAAAATTCTTGCCGAAATGTGGTGGGGGGACTTGACTTGAGATCTCATCATGGAGATGGTTTCAGCAATATGAACATATAGGTGGAGGCATTCCTGGCAGAAGAAACAGCATGTGCAAAGGCCCAGGGAGGGGAATGAGCTTGGCAAGTGTGAGGAAGTAAAAACAATTTAGCAGAATGTCATCACAAAGGGGAACGGCAAGAGACAGGGTAAGAGATTGTGAAAATATGGAGCCTCAGAGCCAGGGAGGAAGACATCCCAAGTTTTCCTATAGGTAATAATAGCCAATGGTGACTTTCAGAAGGAATGATATGATGAGTTAGCTGTTGAGTGTGCAGTTGGCTTTTACCAAGTATTTAGCATACAGCAGGTGCTGGGTAGATAGATACCAGAAATGCAGTTTTAGCAGACACTGTTGCCCACAAGGAAATTGTCGTCTGGTAAGGAAGAAAGAACAGAGCTGCTAAAATATATAGCCCACAGTGTGCACTCTGGAACTGAAAAACTTTTAGAAAACAAAAATTTCCATGATCATATTTAATTGGAAATGTATATTTTATATTCTTTAGAGATGCTGTGTGCACACCAGCGTATTAAAGTCAGAGAATTATTGCAGTCCAGAAACCTGGTTAGCTTTGTTCAGCTTGGCATTCCCCAAACTGATTTGCACCAAGAGCTTCTTTTAAATAACACCTTTTAATAGCTTTTTTAAACTTAGTGTGAAACACTCTTGGGGAAACACGGAATTAAGGAAATTTGACAATTAAGTTATACAACAGGTGTGAAGACTATATTGAGAGGGGACCTAGCACAGGTCTGGGTGCAGTTCTGGCATGGCTTTTCTGGAGAAGGGGGACCCCTGAGTTGCTTCCTAGGGGTGAGTAGAGGTTAGTCCATGTGAAGAATCAGGGAAGGATATTCCACAATGAAATAACAGCCTGAGCACAAATATGAAAACCCACAGCCACATCGTTGTCCTAGGAAAATAGGTTTACAAATTTCAAGCAGGAAGACAACTGTTTGCTTATTTCGCACCTTAATATAAATAGTTGTTTTCAAATGGGGACAGAGTAGAATGCAAATTTCCTAATCCAGATTTTAACACGAACTGCTGATTTTTGATTTCCATTGTCCGGTAGGCCCCAGTTCTCTGTTGCCATGGTCTGCCTGTCCGGCCCTCATCAGTTTCCTCTCTGCACCTTTCTCTTCCCTTACCTGTGCTTGCTACACGGCCCTGCCTTGGGAAAGCCAGACAGAAGCCCCTCGCTGTGCATTATTCTCCCCAGTGTCAGGTGTCAGATGGCTCTGCCTTCCTGGAAGTGTGGATCTCCTGTTAGTGCCTGTGTTCTGTTGGCACCGCTATTTCTGTCCTCGCGTTGTTCCTGAATACTCTCATCCTGTGCCCTTTCCACAGTCTTCCAGGCTCACTTTTGCCTCTGCTTTGGGCAAGGCAGCATAATTAGGGGATGTCACATTTTCCTGCAAGAGACGGTCTCGTGCACAGCTGGATACAACACGGGATTGATTGGAAAGGTTCTCAGATGCCTGAGGGTCTCTGTCCTGTGTACTCAGTCCTTTCTATTTCCTAGAATAGAGGTTCTTTACATAGGTTATTTTTTCTTCATTGTTATTCAGTGATTAATAAAATATCCCCCACTTATTTAGTGCTTACTATGTCCTAGACACTATATATTATTGTTTAAGTTTCACAACCTGAAAGTATGTTATTAACTATACAAATGAGGAGGAGGCTGGAGAGTCACTTGCCCAAGGTCATTTAGCTAATCAGAGAAGAGGTCCTTGTTTAAAACTAGGGGGCGGTGGTCAACATCACACATCCATAAGGCCTTTAAATATTCTAATCATAAGTATGTTTTTTTTTGTCTGTGTGTGGGGATTTTGTGCTTACATTTGCTTGTGCCTCAGGATCACCATGGAGCTTCAAAAATAAAAATTCTAAGCCCTGGCTGGTGGCTCAGTGGATTGGCACCCACCTGCAAACCCAAAGGTCACTGGTTCGATTCCCAGTTGGGGCACATAACCAGGTTGCAAGCGAGGTCTCCAGCCAGGTCCCCAGCTGGAGGCAGGTGAAAGGCAACTATATGTTGATGTTTCTCTTCCTTTCTTCCTCCCTCCCTGCCCTTCTCTCTGAAAATAATAAAATATTTTTAAAAATAAAAATAAAAGTTCTAGGGGCCCCCTCCATAACTATTGACCAGATGTTAGGGATGGGTGTCAGTAACTGATGTTTTCTTATCCAAATCTCCTGGAGGGCCATTGCTGGGTCCGCTGCAGAGCCCCTGCCTGAGTAGGCGTAGGGAGGACCTGAGACCATGCACTTTTTATAAATTCCTTGGGATTGTTCATGCCACCCCTTGGGGAACCCACTTTGATAACACGGGTGTGTAATAGGATTGGTAGAAAATGAAGAAACAGTCAAATGATAAGAACAGGAAAGTTAACTTTAGGAAACTGAATGCTAATACCTATTTCATTTCTTTTTCCAGCCCTTGAGGTTTTTTGGTTCTGACCAAACATTTTAATGAAGAAATAGGAAGGGAGAGATGCGGGACTGGGATTTGGAGTCAGGCTGCCGGTGTCAGTTCTCCACCTCACCTCTTAGCAAGGCTCTGAGCTTCAGTTTCTTTGGCTTAACAATGGGGATGCTAATCGCTGCCTCCCAAGGATTTTAAACATGGCATTTCCCTCTTCTTCTCTATGCTCTCCACCTCCATCAGGGAAAGAATCGGGACTATCCAGAAGCTTTTCTCTTAGGCTTTAGTTGAGGAGCTTATTCAAGCACTAGAAGCTAGCTAGCTATTGTGTGAATGCACTTCGTGAATTATTTAGGCCTGAGAGAGCTGGTTTCTCTTCTTCTGCTCCTTCCTTGTTTCCTAGAAGATATGGGAATGGAAAAACAGTGGAATTAGGCCTAGAGCTTCTGCTAGGTCCTCTGCTAGTTCATGGCCCCGGGGAAGTAATCCACCCTTCTGTTGGAAAATGAGGTTACTTATTGAGGGACTTGACTAACGCAACATTTGGAAGGTGATCCTTTTCCCAGAAGGAGAGGGTAGAATTATACCTGGGCTTTGGAAGGTCAATGTTTCCATCCCATGGATGACAGGACAGAAATGGTCTTCACAGCCAGAGCAGTTAGAGCCCAACTCCAATCCTGCTATTTATGTGAAGTGGGACCCAGACAAGTTGCAAGTCTGTCCTGTGTTTGGGTTTCTTTATCTGTATTATGGGGATGATCTGCCCTGTCCCAGGAGATTAGTAAGAGTTTCAGGGAGATCAGAGCTGTGAAATAGTGTCTTGTTCCAGCCTTGATTACAGGCTGGCATTTAGTACAACATAGTTTCCTCCCTTATACTATCATTTGCTTCCATATAACTTCCTCTATATGCTAGAGAAAAAAAGAACAATATTTATGGAAAATTGATTTAAGTGCCATGAAATGTACTGGGCCTTTTTACATTCATCACCTCATTCATTCTTTTTTTAAAATCCTCACCCATGGATATGCTTATTGATTTTTAGAGAGAGGGGTAAAGGAGTGAGAGAGAAGCATCGATCTCTTGCCTCCTATACACACCTCTACCAGGGATCAAATCTGCAACCTAGGTATGTGCTCTGGCTGGAGATTGAACTCACAACCTTATGGTGTATGGGACAACACTCCAAGTAACTGAGCCACCTGACTGGTGCATCTCATGTATTCTTTGCAGTATTCCTTTTGTGTCATATTCTTTCTGGCTTATACAAGGGGAAACAGAGCAGTTACATACCCCAAATTCTCATAGCTGGTAAACGCTGGGCTGGATTCGATCTCAAGTATGTCTGAGTTCAACAGTTGGTCTCCTTTCACCCTGGCTAGTGGCACAGTGCATAAGGTGAACCCAAAGGTTGCTGGTTCGGTTCCCCAGCCAGGGCACATAACCAGGTTGCAAACCAGGTCTCCAGCCAGGTCTGTAGCTGGAGGCATGTGAAAGGCAACCATCCATTGATGTCTCTCTCCCTTTCTGCCTCTCTCCCTTCCCTTCTCTCTAAAAATAATAAAAACAAAAAAACAATCAAAAAACCCAATTGGGCTCCTTTCACCCATTCTCCAAGGTAGCTGAGAGCATTTATTTATCTAAGGAAGGAATTCAGGTGGTTTCAGGTTTGATTTTTCTGACTAAACAAAAATATGCATACTTTTACCTTTTTTTACTATTTCCTTGAGGATGTGAGCTACTGGGCCAGAAGGTGTTAGGCACCTACTTCTGGCTTCCACCATTCAAGTGAGGGTGCCATTCTTCATTCCCTCAAACAAGCCATGGTGCCGTGGGGGCAAGGATGCGATCAAAGATGGTCTCTGCAGCATTATTTATAATGAAGGTCATTAGAAATGCAATATTGAGTTCTACCTGAGCTCCTGGAACAGTGATGATTGATCAATGCTTCTGCTTTGTGCAAGACAGCCAGGAAACGGCTTACTGCAAAGAATTACCCTTCTCCTTATGACTGTGATAAGACTCATGGATGCCTTGCTTGTTTCCTTCTAACAGACCAGATGCAGGCCCTCCAGATTCCCATTCTTTGCCTTATGAATGGTTAGCTGAACTGCTCATCCCCACCCACCAATTAGAACAAAACGCTGTGGATTGAAGTTTGGTTAAGATTCTGTTTTTCCTCTAGGCCGCTGAACTTGGGCCCACCCTCGCCTAAGCCCTCCATGAGAGTCCGCATTATCAAGTCAGGGTTCTCCGGAGAAACACACCAGAGAAACACACCGGTAGGGTGTGTGTATATGTTTTCATGAACTGGCTCCTGTGATGGTGGAGGCTGGTAGGTTCCGAGATCTGCTGGGCAAGTTGGCAAGCTGGCTGGAGACCCAGGAGAGCTGGTGGTAAAGTTCCAGTCTGCAGGCTGGCAAGCTTGAAAATCAGGGGGAGCTGATACCTCCCTTCAAGTCCAAAAGCAGGAGAAAGCTCAGCACCCATTCAGAGATTGTCAGGGAAGATTCTTCCTCATGGGGACAGAGGACCAGAGGAGGTGGCAGCTTTTTTGTTCTAGTTAAGCCTTCAGTGGTTTGGATGGGGCCCTCCCACATTAAGGAGAGCAATTTGCCTTACTCAGTCTGCTTATTGATTTAAGTGTTCATCTCATCCCAAAACACCCTCACAGAGATACCCAGGATATTGTTAGGCCAAATATCTGGGCACCCTCTGGTCCAGTCAGAGTGATACATAAAATTAACGGTTACATGTTCCTCCCTCAAAATAGATTGGCTTTAGACAAAAGCATTTTCTTATCGCACTCTTTCGTTCCATCTCCCCACACTCTGTTCTTTCTAGCCTTGTTTATTCCCCTCTGGGAGGGAAAAAAACAACTTGAGACACTTGCAAATCGTAAGATCACAATATTGTCCTTATTGCAATAATCTTCTTCCCCTACTGCAGAGCCCTTTTACCTCCTTGAAGTACCGCTCACTAAGTCTCTCTGTGCTAAGCCTGGATTTGCTTTTCATTTGAGAGAAACAAACTGTTGAATACTGAGGGGTTGGTTAAATAGTATGACACATCCAAGTTTACTGTGCTCATTTGTGAGTAAAGATGTCCATGACACACCATTAAATTAGAAAGACAAACCCTAAAACTGCACATTTAGGTTATCCCCTTTTACATAAAATTAAATACATGTGTATCTTGATGTTTTGGAAGGATATGCTCTGATAGTTTCTTGTACAGGGGTGGGCAAAAGTAGGTTTAAAGTTGGAAGTGCACAAAACTCTGAGTTTATTCCTGTATTATTATTTATTTATTGTTGAATTATTTGTATTATAACTGGAAGTCTACTTTTGCCCACCCCCATATTTCAGTGGTAATTATTTCTGGGAGGGGAAAGTGGGAAGGTTATTTTTTCCTATCTTTCTGAATTATTTGAATTATCTGTAATGAAGTTCTGGTACTTTGTAAACTGAAGAAAAACCACAGTGTGTAGTCTCGATTTTTTGTTTTTGTTTTACTCTTGTTTATTCTATTATAGTTGTCTCAATTTTCCCCATTTGCTCTCTTCCGTCTCCCCAACCCAGGTTTCACAATCTGTCCCACACCATTGTCTATGTCCATGGATCATTTATACATGTGCTCTGACTACTCCCTTCCTGTTCTTTTCACCATTCCCCCTCTTCCCCCTCTCTTCTGGCAGCTGTCAGCCTGTTCCCTGTTTCCATGTCTCTCTGGTTCTGTTTGCCCATTAGTTTATTTTGTTCATTAGGTTCCTCTTATAAGTGAAATCATAAGGTATTTGTCTTTCACCAACTGGCTTATTTCACTTAGCATGAAAGACTCCAGTTCAAGCCATGCTGTTGCAAATGGTAAGAGTTCCTTTTTTACCTTTGCTACGTAATAATCCATTGTGTACCAAAATTTAAAAGAGTCAATTCTATTTGTAGAGGCTAGGGCCTGGTGAACTGGCCTCATGGATGTCTACCCTTGATCACCTTCCAGAGGCAGTGCAATCTCAAAAAATCTGGCCTGGAAACTGCGCCCAAAGGAATCCTACACAATTGATCCATTTCTCCTCTCAGTGAAAGGCGCTATAAAGACTGTTGGATGTTGGCTGCCTCCCCTGGCCCCTGGGAGCTGTCCCTGTGGCCACTGTGCAAGGATGAGATGGCTGGTGACACGCTGGGCTTTCGGCCAGCCTTCCGTTTTTGTTTGCCTAGGGTCTGTTCAGTCTCCCAGGCCCCGTGTCCAAAGAATGAGACTTTAAAAATGAAGAAATTAGATTTTGCTTCATTTAAAAGCTTGAAGTTTACATCTTCTTATCACTGAAACATTTTCCCCCAAATCTGCATGAACCCCCCCGCCCCATACACATTGGATGATGTAGATGGAAACTTAAATGACATTAAGGTAGATCATCAGTTTTGGAATCTTCCCCTGCTAAATTCCCATGGTGACATGCTGAGGACTTTAGGGAGTTTTCTCCAATGTGTTGGCTAAATGCCAGGCTGGCAAATGCCACTGCCCCCTGGGGCACTACAGTGCCAGGGTCCTCTCCGTTCACCCAGGATGAGGTCATTGTCTTTGTGGGTAAGTAGTGGACACTCTGCTTCTTCAGCTTTTTTACTACAGTAAAACTTAAGAAAGGGGCTTAGTTTTACACCCTCACTAATCTCCAGATTGACAGATTCTCATCATGGATTAAGTTCTAGATTTGAACCTCTGTTCCTCTGTCCCCCCACCCCTGCCTCCCCAAATCTGGATGCCCCCTCAGGTGTCTGAATTAGGACATCCATCACTTTGGGCAATCTTTCTCTACTTGAAGAAGCAGATGGCATTTGGGAACAAAAGCCCTGGTTCTTGGGGAAAAGTTTAAAAGACATAGCCAAATCCCATTTCTTTATATATTTGAGATGTTTCTGGGCTTTGGTGAGAAAAGGCTAACTTATTAGGATAAAGAGCAACAAGAGCAAACTCAGCCCTTTGGCCTTTGTGCTGTGGATTTGTTTGTAGTCAGCTATTGAAACAGTAGCCGTTCAACTGCAAGTGAGTTCCTTACAGCAGCCTCTCGCATATGTATGTGTGTTTGTATGTATGTATGTATGTATGTATGTTGGTATCTCTGAATTATTTCCCTTTCAAGGATCTAAAACAAAGATCCTGGAATTTTGAATATTTTCTCTATGCTGTTGAGTTTTGCCTAACTAAACCTGACTTGAAGGGACACATTGTTGTCTGCCTTCCATATTCTGTCTGATACATGGTTGTCAGGGAAACAGCCTAGAAGGTGAAGGGTCATTGATAACCACATGAATTCTTGAAACAAACATGACCAGAGAGCAAATTCCATTGTGTGCTTGAAATCTGTAAAAGAAGAGGCAAGGTTTCAGACAGGTCCTTGCTTTTGCAAACTTGATACTTCCTTTAAAAATTAGCTATGGTTTGAGTTTCTCATACTTTTACTAAAAATCCTGAGTAAAGATATTGCCTTTGTTGGATAGTATGGCTGTCATTCCAGTGTAAGCTTGATTTCCGTAGTATCCCTTCTTCTATAGCATCTGCCTGTGCTCTTGACAGTGCCCAGAGGAGGAAAACACTGTGGTTCTCCATTGTCACTCAGTAACAGACACAGAGTCACTGCCCAACACATACTGTAGCACAAATGTTCTCAGGTCTCCACAGTGTCCCTTATAGAAGAGTTTATGGCATACATCTGCAAAGAAATGGAATTCAGAGACTTGCAGTACCTTTTCCCAAGGCCCTTAAAAGCTCAGGGGTGGGAGTGCGCACAGTATTAGAACCCAGTTCATCCTGACGCCTAAGACCATGCTCCTCATTAAGTAGCACAGGCCTCACTTCAGCAACAACAACAGAACATAAAGAAGAATAAACATTTTAAAAGAACGTTTCTAAGATAAAGTACATGCTTTTCAAAACAAGAGTGGAAAACCTTTTCCAAAGGTAAAATAGTTGGGGTGGGGGGGAGAAGAAATAATATGTAATTTCATATTCATTGAGAATGAGCAATTAATTCTGCCCTCCAGGGGTGAATTTATGTCTAGCTTATTTGCACATGAAAGCACAAGATTGGCTTCAGTTATGTGAAAGGAAGACATCTGGTTGAGAAGTGAAAAATTTGGTCAATTACCTGAATCATGTTTGGTCTACATGATAGAAAAGCCCCAGATGTCTTCAGATCACCAGATGTTTGGTGCTGCGTGGTTAACACGAGACCCACTGACTGACTTCTTCAAGCAAGAGCTTTGCTTTTTGATTCCCTCATTGTTCGGAGGCTGTTATCATTTTATAAACCAGCAGTTTGCAAATGGCCATCTAGACGAGAGACCACTCGGCCCCTGACAAAGTGTTCGCTGGTGTGTGATAAAATGAGAAAATAAGGCCGTCAAAGGAAATGTATTTAATTTAAAAGAATGCCCTTTATGTTGAGATCATCTCCTTCCTATCTTTGTAGTGCTAATAAAACATTCTGCCAAAGGATCTTGATTCCAGCTTGTTTTTCATGAATCTATCAGACTAAATGGAACATTGAGAAGTTTATGTCTCAGTACCCAGTTTTTTTTAATGTGATTTTTTTTTTTACTGAATTGTGAAGAAAACAAAACAAACCTGTGAAGACCACTGATTCGAACCTGCTTATATTCTCAGCACCGTGACAACAACGATATTTTCACTTATTTCCGAAGGTCGCCTCCCCTGCAGCGGGGCCACTTTGATGGCAGAGCTCTGTCTGCACCTTGGAAGCGTTGGTCACCTTAACAGTAAGGGCGCTGCTTTCAAAATAATAACTTTTCCTTTAGACACAAGCCTTGGGTCCTTAAAATAACTGCAAAGAGGACACCTTCTGCACTTGTAAAACATTTCACTCTGCAGATGAGCCGCGGAGACGTGACATGTGCTGGAAAACCGAATCCCATCAGCGTGACCATTTTAATGGCTTTCACCATTTCTGCAGTTCGATGTCATGATCTCCAAAGCACGTTTCTCCACATATCGTGATGTCAGGGGTTGTTCCCGGGGTTTTTATAGACTCTGTCCAGCCCTGGCCGGGTAGCTCAGTTGGTTAGAGTGTCCATCCAGTATACCAAGGTTGCATGAATAAGTGAAACAACAAGGTGGTCTCTCTCTCTCTCTCTCCTACTTCCCTTCTCTCTCTAAAATAAAACCAAAACAAAATAAAAACCTCAGCCAGAATAAACTGAGTAACCACTGTGTGCCAGGTGACATCCAATACATTGGGAAGAACAATAGTAATATACTCACCATGCATTTGCCATGTGACAGACACTGTCTGAAAGTGCTTTATAAGAATTACCTTGCTTGATTCTCATAACCACTTTGGGAGAAAACTAGCATTATTATTGCCTTTTAACAGGTAAGGAAACTGTAGCAGGGAAATTAAATCACTTCCCCAAGCAAACACACACCAGGATCGCCACCCAAGCCTGCCCACCTCCTCACCCAAACTCCTGCGGGCTCATCTAGTCCTCCGCCTGCTACAAATACATCTACCAGAAGAGCTCCACCCTCAAGGTAGTTGTAACTGAAATAGAAGAGGCGCAAGGCAAAAAGCCATCATGTAGAACAAAATGATGTCATTCCAAGAAACATGCTTTAGGATTGTAAAGGAAAGAGTGATTAATTATGATCTACCCAGGAAAGGCTCTTTGGAGGTGGCCTTAGGCTAGGTGAGAACAAAATAGGGCATTGGCAATTATCAAGAGAATTAGGTCACTGTGGGTGTCAACATGGATGACTTCAATCTAAAAAGACTGCACTTTTCTCTCTGACGTAAAAGTCTGCCACCTGCACCGCTGGAATCCCTGGGATTCTTGCCAACTCCTCCTGTTCTCCCTGTGACCTAGAGCCCCGCTTAGGCGAGTTCCTGCTCCAGGTGAGGTGTGGATAGAGGAGGGAAGTGCCATAGCAGGGGGTGCAGAAAAGTGGAGAAGCCCTGGGGTTCATCCCAGGTTCTGCTGCTGTGGCCGAGCCACCCCAGGGCAGCCACCTCCCTCTCTGGGTTCAGCTTTCTGTACTGCAGCAGGAATACAGTGAAGTGCGTGGTCTCAGTGGGCCCTTTGAAGTCCAGAATTTCTGTTTTTGGAACCTGTGTAGGAGAGGACAGGAAGGAGCTGGGAGAGTCAGCATGCTGGGATTTTCTGTCGCTGGGCATGGCCTTCCGTGGGAGCCTTCCACACATGAAGCTGCCTTCCTTCTACCTGTGGCAGTCAACATGCACTTGAGAGCATTCTTCTTGACTCTCATGTTTCCTGTTTCTAATCTACATGGTATAGTAGAAAGATTCCAGACTTCTGAATTTGAGATTCTGGGCTGAAACCCTGACTGTGCCTCATCAGATGAGTACCTTTGAACAAATTACATAATCTTCTGTGCTTTTATTTCTACCGTTATGACATAATGGTTCTGATAGCAGCCTCATAGGTCTGTTCCTAGCATTGAAGGTGATAACAGCTGAAAAATGCATAAACAGTAACTGAAAACTCTTAGGTTATCTTCCTAAAATACAAGTTGTGTTTGCTACTCCTTGGCTCACTGAGCTACAATAGTTACTGGTTGTTTATTAGATTGAGTCCAAACTCTTTGGTCTGGTGTCCATGCTGCCTTCCTCAGACCCACTTAGCTATAAGACCTGGGGCTTTTCACGTATAAGTTAACCGCCATCCACTTCCTGAATCAGACGTGACCACACAAGGAGAATTCGAGCCTTTATTTCACTCGATGATGATACCCACCGTACTAGTGAGAGACATGGGCTCACTTGCTCAGCCATTTTCTAGGCACATACACATGCATAGACCTTGATGCATTGCATTGTCGCCTGAGTTGGAGAGGTGAGAGTGTATTACTGGTGGGATTATATTAGAAAATATAGTTCCTGTTTAGTAGCATTCAAGAGTTGCATGTCATCCAGTCTCTTCACTGTCGCATGATGATATTCATCGTCTGTGTGTGTGTGTGTGTGTGTAATCTTTTTGTCTAAGTCAGTTGACCTGTGTCTTATGGTCTTCTCTTTTTAAAAGAAATCTATCAATTCAGTTAAATGAACATTACTGAGAATTTCTGTTCTAGACACTGCTGGGTGCTGGGGAGAGTGATGAACACAGAGATAAATAAAATTATCTTTGAACTATTTTTGTCTAAGAGAAGAGGGGGAAAGAAACAAACATGGGAAAAGCATAGCATAAGGGTCATTCAAAATTTCACTTAAAATATATGTAGAGTTTATTTATTCAATACCTACAATAGGTCAGACTATAAGACCAGGGATAGAAAAACATACAAAATATTCTAAATCACAAAAGAGCTTACAAAAATACCATAGTTCCAAGAGAGAAGTCAGAAAAGGTATTGGATGGGAACAGCATCTACTGAAAGTAAGCCTGGTAAGGACACGGACCTTATCTATCCAGTTCCTTAATGCTTTTCAACATTACAACAGTGGCCGGCATACAGCAGGTGCTCAATAAACATTTTTAAAATGAATGATGAAGATATTGTTCGCAAGTTTTACATTTCATCAATAATTCAAAATAGAATTTAATCCCTAGGTAACATGAGGTTATTTTTAGGAGGCAAATGAAGAGAAATGAACAACTTAGTTTCAGAACATGTCTTTCCGCAGGTGGCAGAACAGGTCAGGTGTGAGTTTTTGGTTAATTACTCTGATTGAGTGATTAGCCCTGGATATGTGTAACTCCCACCCAGGAACAAGAATTACCGGAATGTTTTTCGTTCAGTCTTGTATTAGTTGTGATTCTGAGTCTAACAACCCTGCCCAAGTGAACTGAGATCTCTGTAGAGGAATTTAGGTGCTAGGTATGGGTTAAGCCCCTAATTCTTTTAAAACTCAGTATCAATTGCCAGTCTGCTGGAAGCCATAGGCATATGACAGTTCTATGCTTTATTTAGTGAGACTTCATGCTCCACCATATTTGGACCAGTTCTTAACCATCTTCACAACCACCCCAGCCCAGAGTATACCTTCATGGAATGACAAACTAATGTAAACCCCAGCATGCTTTTAAAATAACTTCAGCCTATTACTGGAGAGCTGCTCATTCTTATGTTTGTTCTTTTACCTCTAAATCAAATTGAAAGTGGATTCAGTCTGACGGGAATCGGAGACCCCGTCTGCTAGCAGGGCAGGGTGTCAGCATCATCCTGGCCAACCTGATTGGCCTGTTGACCTTGGCAAACATAAGCAGGGACCTGGGCTCCAGTGCCAAGCAGGGAGGAACCGGGATTGCATGCCACCCACGCCCAAACCTCTCTCTGACATTTCCGTGGGCTTTGAGCCAACCCTCTCCCCCTGGGCTCCATCTTGCGTTTGTAGGAATACAAAGGGGCACTGAACCTTCCAGTTAATACAACTCCCCGCCCCCACTGCCCCCTTCCTGGAGAGGATAACAGTTCTGTTGACCATTATAATGTATTTTCTGTCTCCCAGCAATCCACACAGTCATTAATTTCTGCTGCTGACATCAGGAAAGAGGATTATGTGTGTGTCTGAAACTGTTCCCAAAGTGCTCATTAGTCATAGATAATTGAAAAACTGGTAGGGGAAGATTTGGTGTAATAGTAGCCCCTGTGCAGAGAGGGACGGCAACCAGCAGATAATTGTAGGCTCCAGCTTTCCACCGCTCACACTGAATCTGCCCATCTGAATGGGAATTCAGTGGACATGAGCCCAAGAGCCCTGGGAGCAGTTGTTTTTTTGCACCCCAAGGTGAGAGTGTATTCATGGGGACAGAAGCTAGCCAGATCAAGAAAGTAAGTGAAACATCCTGGGGCCTCTCTCCTGCCTTCAGGCTGAGAAGCTGGATTTAGAAAAGGTGCATAATATTCTCAGTTTTAATTTTGCTTTTAACTCAAACTGGATTGTTTTGGTGACAAAAGAAACACAAGGCCATGTTACAGAAGAAGCATAAATGGTAGAGAAGAATGTACCAAGTAGCAATATTCTGCATGTTTTTTTCTGGAACTATATTTGCTTACATTTTTGTACCCTTGAACAAAATTCACAAATAGGAGCTCATACTCTGAATACTATTATGCATCTTCCACTTTTCACTTAATTCATCTTGGACTTCCTTCTCAAGCCATGTGTTAATTCTTCTTCATTCATTTTAATATGTAGTATTCTGCTGAATATATGTGCTTAATTTATTTACCCTGACCATATTTAAGGAGGGGAAATACCTTATTAAAAAATACACAAGAAATAATATGTTCAAGGTAGAACAATTAGAAATTATAGCCCTGGCTCGGGTCACTCTGTGGATTGGCGCTGGCCTGCAAACCCAGAGGTCGCTGGTTCGATTCCCAGCCAGGGCACATAACCAGGTTGCAAGCCAGGTCTCCAGCCAGGTCCTTAGCTGAAGGCAGGTGAAAGGCAAACATACAGTGATGCTTCTCTCCCTTTCTTCTTCCCTCCTTGCCCTTCTCTCTGAAAATAATGAATATATATATATATATATAGAGAGAGAGAGAGAGAGAGAGAGAGAGAGAGAGAGAGATTAGTTAAAAGCAAACAGAAAAAAAGTCATGCATAATTTCCCCATCCAGAGAAACCTTCTCTATAACCGCCCCCAGCCCTTGCCTCGTCTCCAGGAATGTATTTTTACAAATAGTCCATTGACTATTTGTAATAGTCCATCTTCGTTGTTCTTAAAATGCAGTCATACCCTACATAATGTTTTGCAGTCTGCATTTTTCAGTTGGCCTGATTGCTTTAAAGATAAAACACTATTTCCCATTCTAGCTTTTCTCCACACTTCAGGTTTATCTTCTTAGAAAACACAGTGCTCAGAGCTGTCAGCTGGCGGGGTGTCACCGCAGTAGTTGGAGCTCCTGGCCCTGCCTGAGGCCCCCTGCTGCCTCTCTTGTTAGTAGGCCAGACTGCTCCACTCCTCCCTGGTGTCCTTTGTGCCAAAATCCTGAACGCTGCAAACACTCTGTGTCCCTTGGGGCTGTCTACAGTGAACCCGAGTTTTGCTCTAATGGCATTCATTTCCCCTGAGCATTATATCCCTGAAACCAGCAATCTGCCACCTGTCTTTCCAGACCAGGCTCAAATGTCACCTTCATCTTGATTTCCTGTGTTCCCGGAAACCAACCTCACTGTCTCCTCTCAATGCCCCAGGAACAGCACATCCACCTTTAAAGGATTTTATGTATATGGGCCCAAGAGCCTCAGTTGCACAGAACACTGTCAGGGTCTTGAGGTCAGAGGCACCTCATGCATTGATACCCCACACCTAGACTTTGGCACAGGGTAGGTGAAACTATACAGGGACCATTATTATTATCACTGTTATTGAATGTTTGTTAAAATGCATGTACGAATGTTTGAATGAAGATTGGAGGAGACTGCAGACGCAGAGGCTGTGAAACCCTGATTAACTCTGGGAAACCCAATGCTGTGAATAATTGAATTTTATGGTGGAAGGAGGATTATTTCTGGAAAAATTGTCCAGATGCACTGAAGCTTGCCTCTTGACAGCTCCTCTGGTGCCCTCAATGCATCACTGGCAGATGAATTTAAAGTGTAATCTGAAGGGGGGCTTCTCCCAGAGGCTTGCTATTGGTATCATGCTGGGCTGTGCTAAACTGTTTCCTTTTGGCCTCTAGATAAACAAAGCTGTTTCCTGCTTGGGGCCCAGATAGACTATTCCTGAAGGCAGTGGTTCCAATTCAAAGGAGGGATGTTAATCCTTGTGCGTATTTATTTTCATTCCTAGACCACTGGACTGAGGACAGGCCTGGCTCAGTGCCCAGGTTCTGGGGAGGCAGAAGCTGTGCCAGCTTTAGGGCTATAAGATGTTTGTCAGGGGTTGCCGCCTGTGCAAGGAAGAGGGAGTGAGTAAGTTGGGCAGAGGGAGAAGTGGAACCATGATGTGATCCCACAGCCCCTTGGCCAACCCAGCAGAATGGTCTGGAGTGAGCGGCGCCCATCAGAGCCCTTCTGTCCCCACTTTGCTAAGTCACCATGTATGGCTGCCCTGAGAAACACATCATCACCTCGTCAAAGGTGGCTAGAGGCTGTCTGCTAACCTCACTCCCCCAGGGCAGCAAGTCCATCCTTCCCGGGGGTCCAGGTGGTGACATCTTCCTGCCCTCCTTACTTCTCATATCCGAGCAATCTCCATGAGCTGACCTTTCCTGCTCCACAAAATCGTTCCCGTCTGCCTCTATTCCTGCATCTCACCTGCTAATCCCTTCGTGAAAGTCCTCCTCACCTTTTCTCTTCGGTTACTGAAATAGCTTCGCAGTTGTTTTCCCTTGCCTCATTCTCTTCTCTGCTACCATGCTGCCAGGGAGATCTTCAATCACAAATCCAATCACCTCTCTCCAGGGCTTAATGCTTCTTCAGAAGCTCCCAGCGGTCTTCTGGGTCAAGTTCAGCACTTCAGCGTGGATAATGATGCAGGCACTGTCCTCACTTCCCTCTCTAGTCGGCTCCATCTCCTCCGCCTTTGCTGGTTTCAGTTTACCTGGCCCTGTTGATGGTCTCCCATCTGTCCTGGCATTTGCCCAAGATGCTGCCTCTGCTGAGAAATCTACCTGGGGTCCTCCATCACAGGGTTCTAACCCAGAACTCCTAACGGCAAGCCCAGGGCTCTCTCTGAGCCTCACCAGGCTTCTTTCTGAATTGCAGGCCAGAAGACTCACCCTGCTCATCTTCCTCCAGTTTGGAACGTTATTATTTTTTAATGAAAAGTATACCTTATGTTTGTAAGGATCGGGGATGAAGGTAAAACTATGTTCCCATTTAGACCTTCCTATGAAAATTAACCCTTAAAAAGTTGAATATGCAGACCCACCTCCGAGATATTGCTGGTTTGGTTCTAGATCACTGCATTAGGGCAAGTATCATGAAAAGGCAAGTCGAGTATTATAATAAAACAACTCATAATTTTTTTGCTAGATGTGGGTCTTGCCTCCAGTGTGTGAAAAAGGTAACATCTGTGAGGTGCAATAAAATGAAGCACAATTAAGTGAGGGATGCCTGTATGGGAATGATTTCCAAATGGTGCCACTTTTTTTTTCAATGTATGGTTGCCTTTGACCTGCCTCTAGCTACAAACCTGCCTGGAGACCTGGCTTGCAACCTAGTTATGTTGCCCTGGCTGGGAATTAAACCAGCGACCTTTGGGTTTGCAGGCCGGCCCCTTTTGGGTTTGTTTTTTTTTTTTTTTGGTAAGATTTTTTGTTTCTTATTTTTAGAGAGAGGGGAAGGGAAAGAGGCAGAGACGGAGAGAGATATCAATGTATGGTTGCCTTTCACCTGCTTTCAGCTATGGACCTGACTGGAGACCTGGCTTACAACCTGGTTATGTGCCCAGGCTTGGAACTGAACCAGTGACCTTTGGGTTCGCAGGTTGTTGCTTTATCCACCGTGCCACCAGCCAGGGCCCCAAATGGTGTTACGTTTTAAACACATAATATTTGTCCCAAAATATTTCACTTGGTAGCTTCATTCACTTACAAATGTATATATTTTTAAATAGCTGCACCAAAATGTAATGTAATGAATAAGAAAGTACATAGGTCTGGTATTAGAGTGGAATCTGGTATCAGTGTGACTTTCCCTTGATAAACATGACTCTCCCCATTTATCCATGCAGTAGATACAGTAATCGTACCCTTCACCTAAGGTTACTGTGACAACAAAGTGAATAAAGGCATCCTAGCACAGTCCTGGCACCAAAGTGCTCAGGAAATGGGGATGCTGCATGTTATGTGATATATATCACAAGACATAGTGACACAAGTAAGATAGTGTCCTGAGGCCAGTTGTCCACAGCTTCAGACACTAAATTTCTATTGTAAATACTTGATTTAGGTTTCTTAAATAACATTGTAAAGTAGAATTTCACATCCACATTGTTCCAAATGTACTTTGAAACTTTTTGGGAACTGAATTGTGTATCAGTTTTTAAATTTAAAGGGAAATAAATTAAGTGAACATTTTGTCTTCATAGTTACACCAGCCATATTAATTTTTTAAAATTTATTTATCGATTATAGAGAGAGAAGAAGGGGGAGAGAAAGAAACATCAAGCAGTTGCCTCTTACATGCATCCCAACTGGGGGTGGAACCCATAATCTAGGCATGTGCCCTGTCTGGGAATTGAACCGGCAACCTAACCAACTGAGCTATGCAGCCAGGGCTCGAGCCACATTTTAAATGCTCAATTCACGTGAGCTTTGTGGCTACCATTATTGGATAATGAACCTTTAGAAGCCATTGTAGTGGTTTCTCTCCCTTTTCTTAGCTCAGCATTTTTGAAATTCAATTATAGAAAGCAACCTTTTACCTAAAATGGATAAAAATGTGTCGTGGAGGTCCTTGGTTTCCAATTAGAGGAGGATGGTGAGCTGTTTATTTACCCTCTGCCTTCTCAAGGCTCCACCCTCACCTTCACCCCCAGAAGTCCTGAAGCGCCTCTGCCCATCCCTGAAATTCTAGTGAACAGTTAACAAGGGGTAGGTATCTTAGCACTGAGCAAATTGCTGACCATGCACCCAGGATCATAGAATCTTAGAACTCAGAAGAATCTTAACATGTATCTCAGTCTACCCTACCCCCTCCTTGTACCACCGAAATACTTATTATAAATTGCTTAGCCATGGGGAGGGTTTTCCTCTACTAAACACCTGGGAACAGATGGATCTCTTCATTGTCTTCTGACTGACATGGTTCTGCTCCTCCCACTCTCATCTCCCTGACCAGGTTGGGGGCAAGGACTGCCTTTTATGGCACCACAGCGCCCACACAAAGCAAGACAATCAATAAATTCTTAACTGAAGGCCTGACTGACTGCAGGAATTTAAGGTCACTTGAAATATCAGGGTCATTGCATTGCACAACTCCCAAGAACACCATTCAGATTCTATCCCATGGTTGTGAAGTTGCAACCTTGTGAAGTTTGGACTGTCTTTTCCAACTGAGAAAAACTTAAGATGTTCTTTATTGAAGCAAAGTTATTTTCTTCAGTATTCTCTGATGGGAAGCAACTATATGAGTCAATTTTCTCAGCTTTCTTAGGAATCTGTGTTCATCAGGGAAGTGTGGATGTGTGAACTCGTGTGTGTGTGTGTGTGTGTATGTGTGTAAGGTATGCTGGCAGAGCTGCTCTGTTAGGAGGAAACAGTTTGACCATTTTTAATCTAGTCTTCAAGAGGCCACTGAGTATCTGTCTACAAAGGAGGGCCCCAAAAATCCGGAATTTATTTATAAAAAATTGTGTATTTATTCTTACATGTTTAAACTTCAGTCACCTTCAAAGGACTGTCCATTTGATTCAGTACACCTATTGAGAGTTTTTATCCACTGCTCAGTTTTTGATCTCACTGATGTTGATGCCCTTTCATGCTTCATCTGTTTTTTGTTTCACCTCTTCCACATCAGCAAAACATTTCTCTTTGAGGACTTTTTCTTCAGGGAAACAAACAAAAACAATGTATCTCAAGGCCAGATTGGGTGAATAAGGAGGGTGAGGCATGAGGGTCATGCTGTTTTTGGTCAAAAACTGCTGAACATTCAGCGAGGTATGGACAGGTGCGCTTGTAAATCACCCATCACCAAATGGGCCGACCGTGTTGAAAGAGTCTTTAGAAAATTCACAGAGGCTGAATGCAGCCTCTCCCAACAACCCTAGCTGGTGCACTGATACATCTGGGCCCGAGAGTACTCACCTAGTGCTGGAAGCCAGTACTTAAGGAGCCTGCCCTACAGAAAATAATGCTGGGTTTTTATGCCCCCTCCATATCTTTTGGAATTTCCTATTCATGGAATGTTTATCCAGTTTGAAAGATGCCTTAGAGGTCCTTACTTTGGAAAGCACCCCAGAGCATGATCTGTAAGAACCAAGACCATATACCTGTCACCAAAAGAGTCAAGAGACTGTTTGTGGCTACATGGTTTCTATCTTTGTGAAGTTGAAGGCATGCAGAAGAAAGGGGAGGGTGCAGAGGGGTCCTCTTAAGAAAACCTGAGGTCTGCTTTTGTGTTTTTCAAACTGACAGGTGTTTGTTTTTTCTCCGGTCTACCCAGGAAACCAAGTGCTGCCTCCTGGAGCGTCTCTTGGAAATGGCCTTACTCCCGAGGCAGCAAAAGATCTCGGCCTTCCTGCTGGAATTGCTGTGGCGGCCTCACTTATTGATGCCCATGCTGGTGGACTAGGTAATAATCTCCTACCGCACGTCCACTGCCAGTGCTGTTCTCACATGGGTTATTCCCAGAACTATTCCGTTTATGAAGCAGAGAACAAGGACTTGTGATTCAAGATATGATGATAAAAAGCTTTTTCACAGTTAGGCATTTGAATAGAATGATGGAGCTTTTTATCAAATACAGAATTTCTTTATGATTCTATTAATTTTTTCATACAGAATAATAGGAAAAAAAGTGATCTGAATGAATATGTTGATGGGTCTTTGGTTTAGTGAAAACTTGAGAAAGCTATTTTAACTTCCAATTAGCACACTTACCTGTACTGTTTTTTTTCTAACAGTGTTCCAAAAACTCTTACTAGTCCAATGGATTTATTTTCATAATATATTTGACTTAGAGCTTATATCCATATACTTGAGTGTAGTCTTGATTTCATCTCCTAAATAACTCTCAAACCTAGCATTCACATGTTATGTATTCATTTTTTCAAAGACCCACTGAAAACTTACTATATGTCTCAATCATGGTGCTAAGGGAGAGTGATTTTTAAAACAAAATCAAGCCTCTTCCCCCAAATATAATTGGAAGGCAGAAAATGAGATAAGGATTACAGGAAAGTTTGGTAACTCTGCCCTCTTCTTTGTCCTCATTGCAGTTGGGAGAGGGGCGGTGCAGGGGTTGCTCAGATTCTCAGCAGCTCTCACTTCAACTATAGCCTGTCTTTTTGTTTCTTAGTTCTTCTTTCTGACAGTCCTTTTTTAAAAATGATGGTTCTTCTTTCCAACAGTCTTTTTTTCAATGATGGTTCAGACCCCATGAGATCAATTTAGCAGATCATGACCATTGAATTTTCAGAATAGAATGGACCAGAGTAGAAAACAGCCCATCTCACCGAGCAAGCTTTGCTTCTATGAACTTATTTTCCATTGTATGTCTCTGTGCATGCGAATAGTGGGCCAGAGTGGAAGTGAATTTCTCACTGTGGAACATAGTGAAAAGAAAAGTTTGAAAGCTATCTTAGTCTATACTTTGTATTACAGCCAAAAGTTACCTTTTAAACCTTATATAGCATTGTGTTCCCGAAACCCTGTCAGAGCCTTATAGCTCTGTGTCTTTGCACCTGTATTTCTCTTCCCAGCAGGATTGGTCCTCCACTTCCGTTTTAACTTGAAGACTCCTATCAGGTGCTTTCTCCCCTGCGTAGTCTCCCATGGAACATTCAGAATGATTTAGAAATTCCCTAAGTTGTACTTCCGTCAGCACTTTTACCTACCCCTGCTGAAGAAATGATTCCATTGTACAATAATGACTATTTTATCTGCTTGTCTTTTCTACTAGACAAGGAACTCTGTGAGGACAGGGCACTATATTATTCATCTTGTATCCCTTGTGTGGAGGGAGCCCTGTGCCTGATTCCTGTGTGATCAATTTATGAGGTGAATCAAGTCACATGAAAGCAAAAGTAAGGTGAAATGGCCTTACCCTGTTGAGTGAAAGTTAATCTGTTTCCTTTTGTGGCAGATTGTTAAGCCATATATTGCTCTTGTGCATAGTCCACAGACTTGCAGAGTAGAATAGCTCTCAGTGATCTGTGAGCATGTCTGTCTTATCATCGCCATGGGTTTAAGATCTAACATAGTGCCTGAGAAATAGTGAACAGCCAGTAATGTACGTGCGCTGGGTGAATAGTAGGTAATAGTGATCACAGGCAAGGATGTTACTCGCCCTTTTCAGTATGAGCAGTGTGTGCTTTTGGTTGGAATGTCATGATTTTGGTTTTTAAGGACAGGCACAGAGAACTTGTGATCCAGATTGGCTCCTGTCCCCTAGTCATCCTGACGTTCCTTTATGTTTGAGGCCAGGAGAGCTTTCTCCATCATGCTTTTTCATTTAACCCTGGGTTGACAGTCTCAGTTATCCACTCTCCCCGACCTCCCCCCAGCGGTACAAGCACTGATCTTGGAGCTCCTTAGGCAGAAAGAAAGGGGGCTGCACCTTGGGAAGCTGTAGGACTCCATTTCCTTGCCAGTCCCAGGCCTCCCTCCTGCCCAGGACTCGCTGTGCCCTGCGGGAGGGAAACTGCTCCCTGTGTGGTGCCTGGCACTTGTAGGTACTCAAGAGAGTGTGGGTGGAATTGGACAGGGAGGCCATTAAATGACCCCACTCTTTTCCTAAGTCAGGGAAAGGAATTTTACCCATTGAAGCGTTGGTTGAGGCCTTCTGTTCCTTTTAAAATACAAATGCTCTTAAGTTACTGAGTTTCCCTTAGATATTTCCAAAAGTAAGTTATTTAAGTGGAAAGATAGAAGAAAAAAAGCAAGAAAGGGCTGAGCTTCGGGGCTCAGGGAAGGGATTCTCAGTGATTGTGGGACAGTGAAAACCTGCTTTACTATTGTGACCAAGTTTTATCCCTCTTACCTGTCCTTCTACCTGCGCCTCTCCCCTTCACCTAACAGCCACTTCAGGGCTACATGTCTGAGAAGGTGAGGGGGCCTGGGAGTGAGCATTCACTCTTATTTCCTACTCTGACTATACCCCCACCAGGATATGCAGAAGGCCTAAAAGTCTTAAGAAGCTTATCCATCCATCTAACCACATAGTCACTGAATATATATATTGAGTGCCTGCAAGCTGCTATTGGTACTCTGGGCACTGGGGATTATCAGCAGTGAACACAGAAGACAAAGCCCCACTCTTTTTGGAGAGAAAGTTGTGGTTGTTCTCCACTGGCCCGCATGCTTGTAGCTCAGCAATCAAGGTTTCAGATGCCGTGATAAGGGCTCTGAGCACAGAGCCCGAATATTTGGATGTAAATTCCTGTTCTCCCTCACTGTGCACCTTGGGCCAAATATCCTACTCCTTCACACTTCTGTTTATTCTTCTGCAAATAAAGAGAATAGGGGCTTCCTCGGGGTTGTTACGAGAACGAATCATGGAAGCAGATAACGCAGTTGGCATAGCACCTGGGGCGTAGTAGGCATGCAATACTGAGGGATCTCTTTGGTTGTCTTACTCCAGAACCACAATGTCTGGCACAAAGTAGGGGCTTTATAAACGGAAGTTTTCTTAGTTACTACCCTAGGAAGAGGGGTACCGGGAGTGCCGTCTTCCCTTGCGAGAGGCAGTTGGAAAAGAACCCCAGGTTTCCGGATCCCATCTGCTTTCCCTGAGCAGGCCCGAGCTGTGCTCCCCGAGCTCTCTGTACAGAATGCAGCGTTCACTGCTTTAAGATACTGTATGTTTGGAGATCAGAAACAACCTCAAGAAATGATTAGATGATTTCTGTGCTGAGAGATTGGTGAATGTCAGGCTCAGAATCCGGCTTTGGAGGTCGGAATTGGATGCCCTCCAGACCTCGGAAAAAGCAAGTCCCAACAGCTGCGGTCCTTCCAGTGCCGACCTGGCCTGGCCCCCAGAGCCCTCACATTCTGGCTGGTAGGAGGGGCCAGCACTCTGCTTGGGTGAAATCCTCCCGGACTCTCATTCTCAAGAGAAGCGGGGGGACTAGAAGATCAAGATCAAAGAAGCAAGTAAAACTCAACTCATGCTTTATCCAGTTCTGGAAAAAGGAAGGGCTTTGTGGGAATGAAAACCAAAGATAAAAGAACATTTTGTTCTTAAGGTGCTGGTTTGTAAGTTCCCCAGCAGACAGCCAGAAGATAGGAGGAGCTTTGTTTGCTCTTTGTGGGGGTGGTTCTGGCCAGGGCTCCTGCTGCTGATATTTTTCTAGCTTATAAAAATAGTGTTAACTTTGTTCCAGGTCTGTTCTTGGCTCCAGTGCCCGAGCTGTCCTGAAAGGCAATAACAACCTGATTTCTGTCTCAGGCCCCTTTCCTCTCAGTTGTTTGTATCTATCAGACAGGCTTCTGACAATTTACCCAGTCTTGAATCTGGTACCATCTCCTGGGGGAGCCTTCCGTGCTCCCCCAAGCTGATTTATGCACTCCCTCCTGTTGGCTCCAACTTGTCTTGAACTTGCCTCCATTAATTACTGTACATATTATCCAGCTTTGTGTGTGCAACATTATCTCATTTACCAGTAAGTAAACTCTTTGAGAGGAAGCACTCTGTGTTTCATCTTTATATCCCAGCAACCTGCCTCGTTCTTTGCACATGGCGGACCCTTAACTCATGCATATTCAGTGAATGAGTGAATGAATGATAGTCCCTACATGAAGGAATGATATCACAACTGAATACTATAGCCTCTCATTACGGAGCAGGTGTTCCTGTCTAAGGTGTATCTGGCTCAATTCGCCATGAAGCAAGACAGTATGCTTTGAGCACTCCGTGATCCACTCCTGGATGTCTAGAAATTGGTGTCCCTTGTGCTCCTGTCACTTTAGCAAGTCTTGGTCAAGAGCAAAGGTGCCTAGGTTTAGCATCATTCCTTGATTCCGGATACTGGATTCTTTGCCAAATGTTGAATTGGCTTATATTGCTCATCTGGGCCAGATGTTGGATTGGCTTAAATTGCTCATCTCAGTTGCAGAATCAAACAGAAATGGAGATTTTGAATTTCTTTCTTTGTTTCACTTCCCATTTCTTAATTTCAGAAGAATTGGTTTAGCCAGTTTTACAAAAAGACTTCAGGTCTATGCTCTTCAAAAACCAACCGTAGTCTGTTCCAGTGAACAGTAAAACATGGCAATTGACTGTCTCACTATTATCAGTCTTCTGGAAGCAACACTTATTCTTGAAGCTACTTTATACATACTATTAATTGTTCCCTTTATGAAACGAGACAGTGATGCTCTCAAGGACAACCTGCCTTGCCCAGATCTACACAGTAAGGACAGATGCTTGATGTCACCCGTGCCACCTTACTCCACAGCCCAACTATTAATCATTCTGATCTGCAGAATGGCTTATTTATTTATTTATTTGTAAAGATTTTATTTATTATTTTTAGAGAGGGAGAGGAAGGGAAAGAGGCAGAGAAGGAGCAAGACATCAAGGTATGGTTGCCTTTCACCTGCCTCCAGCTACAGACCTGGCTGGAGACCTGGCTTGCAACCTAGTTATGTGCCCTGGCTGGGAATCAAACCAGCGACCTTTGGGTTCAAAGGCCAGCGCCTTATCCACTGTGCCACCAGCCAGGGCCCCAGAATAGCTTTTCTAAAAATTAAAATGTGGTCTATACTACTTTTGGATTTTACTCTTAAACTGTCATTTAAGCAAGTGACAAATATTTAAAAAGAAAGTCTTTAAAGAAACATTAATTGCTGGCCCATTTTACTAGTTGATGGGGTGTATGAAAGGGAACTGGATTTCTGGGAGTTTGTAGTCTAGTAGAGAAAATAAACATTTAAATAAACAATTGAAATTATATGTGCCAAGTATAGAGAGCTTTGAAACAGCATAAAATGTGCTCAAAATTGAGATGTGAAGGATTTCTAGAGAAAACGATGTGATATAATTGCATTCCTTGCCCTGATACTGCTTCTTGGTAAACTGAGATTTATTTGCTCATTATAACTTAAAATCCATTTAGGCTTTTTTTCTGATACCAACAACATCATCATGAATGAAAACAAGTATTCAAACCATTACTCTTATTGATACTATTACGACCATGACCTTCTTAACTTGCCTTCTGTGTGCCTAGTACTCTGTCTGACACTTGACATACTTTGTCTCTTGCTTCTCATAATAATCATTCAAGGCATAAGTTATTTCTCATTCTGCACATGAGGAAATTAAAGGCAGAAAGTATAGTATTTCCCCTAATTGCATAACTAGTGTTATGGCAAGATTGGAACTTGAGTCTGACTCTGAAATTCATACTTTTATCCCCTCTATACTTGTGATACTCAACCAGGGGTGATTTTATCTGCCCCCCACCCATGGGAATTTGGCAATGTCTGGTGACATTGGGAATGCTGTTGACATGTGTTAGGCAGAGGCCAGGGGTGCTGGTCAACCCTACTCTAAACCCAATTATCTCTATTGATATTATTTTCCTGCATCTACTCAGTTGATTTTTGTAGAAACCAAAAAGCAGCCCAAAGTAAGGGTTCTGCTAATAAATTAGCACCTTGTCAACATATATTTTGTGAGATTCAGTCCTCGGTGAAAAGTTCAAGTAGAAGTGAAGACTGTGGAACAGTCGTACAGGGTGAGCCCCACCCCACCTGTCTCTTCCTAAGGGTCAAGCCACACTGCACAGCTTGTCCTTTCAACACGTCGCACACAGCCCTTGCCTCTGCTCATGCACTTTGCTTGGTTTGGGGCAGCCCCCATCCTCTCCCCACTTAGACAGTCAAGTCTAACTCTTGCGTCAGCACTCACTCCAAATGCCACTCCTGCGGTGGAAACTTCTCCCAACTCGGTCCCACTCTTAGAAAAAACATGAACCACTCCTTACTCTGTGTTTCTGCAACACTTTGCACTTATTTCGGTTTTCCCACCAAATCATGTTTACCTCTGTGTGCTCCTCATTCAGAACCGAGCCCAGGGTCAGTCCTCAGGAAATCAGAGAATTAATTAAGATAATAAAGGTGAGAGGATTTCTAAAGCTCAGAAACAAGGATTGCTACATTTGGGTGAAGAAACCTTTAAAAAATATATGTTTCTAGGTACCCACCCTACTGAGGAGTCTAGTTACAGGGTGTCACCTGGTTGCCGGAGGAGACAGCCTGTGGGGCAGGTTGGCACTGGGCACGTGGGTCAGAAGCAGGGGTAACGGGCAGCTGCCAAGTACACAAATCAGATCAAGCCTGAGCAGCACTGAGAAGGAGCAAGGCCCAGGCTTGGGCCCAGGAGCCTGGAGCAGGAGAGAGCGTATCCAACAAGAGGCAGACAGTCTGTAAGGAATGGAGGGGGATTAGAAGAGCAGATAAAGTTATGCCAGGGAATTTGGAAGGAGAAAGGCAGTGTCAGTGCCCGAGCAGATAGAGCAGGGACAATTCTGGGAGTTTCTGGATGCAGATCTGAAACGGGGGAGCAGGCCTTTGTTGATGTGATTTGGAGTTGATCATTTCCAGTTGAGGTTTAGTTGAACAAGATTCATCGCTGCCTGAGACCTGAGCAGCTGTAGGAGCTGTGGCGAGGGGCAGAGAGGACGTGTGTGGGAAGGAGAGCTCTTCCTATTTTCAGGTCCCTGGGCTCCCCTGCAGATCTGGGCTTCTCTGGACAATGGAGGACCGACCTTAGCCAGGAGACCAGTTTTTTCTCCATGGTCAGAATGCTGGGAAGAGTGTGGAGCCCTGGGTCTATAGTCAGCTCCCCCTGTCCTACCCTGTCCTGTTCATCCCTAAATCTTATGCCACACACACCAGGAGATAGAGTTGTCAGCTGCCCTGAAATGGTAACATCTGCAGTTTGATACCTATGCTTCTGTTTGGATAATCAGTGATCACAGGCTTTAGAACTGAAAAGGTTACCCCAAGATTTTCTGTACCAGAGTCTTCAACTGGCAGATGGGAAAACTGAGGCCCAAAAAAAACATTGAGTCATGCAAGTTTCCCCAGCACATCACAATCAGCGTGGAAGTTAGAAACTGGGTGTTCTAATTCATTGGCCAGGGGCCCCACCCCCATTATGCTGCACCATCTCCAAATTAGGAAAACAAAATGATTCTGGGTGTCTGAGGTTCTTATCAGTTGTGTGAAATAAAACCAGGCTTGCTAAACCAGGCTAGCGGCTAGCTGTTTTTTAACTGTGTTGTGGGGAGATCAGTAATATTAAAGTTGGTGTTAATTTTGTTGGGTAACTTTAACATTGATTTCATCTGTGTGGTGACTTGCCATTTTCAAACTGTCACCCAGGTATTTTTATTTCCTATAATAGTTTAATAAGCTGACACCCAGGAGGTCAAGCGATTTGCCTAAAGTTATAGTATCAGAAAGGGTTGGATCTAGATTAGAACCCTGATCTGTATTCTCTTCCCATGACTTCACATGTGCTTTGGTGCAGCTTTTGTGTCAAACCATGAAACAAGCCCCACTGAGAAAATGGAGCAGGATGTCTTGACCCCATGGGACTTCCGTGGTCCGACCTCCTGATTTCAAGCAAATTTCTCATCAGCTTCCAAAATTGATCTAATATTCAGGGGGAATTTTTAACGGGAAGACTTTACTTACTCTCTATGTAATTACATACGCCTGAAAAGATGAGCTGCTGTTTTCCTTCACCAGGCTTGGGAATGGAAACAAAAGCACAGATGACCCAGCCCCAGGTCCCCACACTGCCAGCCACCTGTTAGGAAGACTTCCCACTCCAAGTTCCAAAGGTAGAGGACTGCTGGGAAAGTGTTTGTTTGGGGGCCCAGAGTCTCGTGTTGCACTGACGTCACTGCTCACAAGAGGAGATTTACCCCAAACGTCCACTGTTTTTCATGGCCCAGAAACTCGGCACGTGGTGCTGCACGTCCATGTAATATCCCTGAGTGCTGATGTTTACTTTGCAGCTCACACGTCAGCAGCTGTCGGTGGGAAAATGCACAGCTCCCGTTATCACCGCTCGGCTCAGTCTCATGTCTGAACTGCAGGTTGCTTCCTTATCATCTCTCCTTGGGCCTGGCTAATTTCCGTGTTTTCCATTTTTCTCTTACTGTGCTTTCATGTAAGTTGTTTTAAAGAGCAAAGAGAAATACTTTTTTGATTGCTCTGTACCGAGATCTAGGGATTTCCTCATGGCACCGTTTAGCCAATGGAGTCTGGACTAAGAAGAAAAAATTCTTAGGGTATAGAAACATTGAATTAGCCTTCAATTATATCATTCAGCAGTACCACCCTCACCCCAGCTTTCTGTAATTCTAATCCTTATCGTACTCTATACTGTGACTTTGATGCTAGAATTGGACTTCTGAAGATAACGGAAATGAACAGTCTTAAGGTAAGAAAACACAACACAATAGTGAAGAGCACAAAACTGATTCAAATCCTGGTTCCAATTGGGAAGTTACCTGACACTGTGTCTCAGTTTCTCCACTGATGAAATGAGAACAATAATATTACCTGCTCCACAGACTTCTTTGAAGAATAAATAAGCTAATATCTGTAAAGAACTTAGAACAGTATCTGACAGTGCTATGTTTGTTTAGTTATGATTCATGTGATCTTAACAGATTTATATTATGAATGATAGCAGTACGCAAGAGAAATTCAAAGATTTATTCCATTGTTTTGCAATTGTGCGATGTCTTCTTTTTATGTGCCAGGCATGGTTATAGGTGTGTTGGATGTTGCAGTGAACAAAAACTATTCCTACTCTCATGGAGTTCTATGCTGCTATGGGAGTTCATAAACTCATACAAATGAATATCTTTATGTACATGGTATGTATGCATGTATACATGCATGTATGTATGTATAAGTGCATGTGAACATCAAGAAAACAAAATCATGACTACAGAAGAAATCCACAATTTTAATGTAGACGATGAAGGCATTGAAATTGTTAAAGATTTTGCTTACCTTGGTTCAGTCAACAATTTAAATGGTGACTGCAGCCAAGAAATAGAGAAGGGTGAGACCTGGAAGGTCAGCAATGGACAGATTAGGAAAGATCTCTAAGAGTAAAGATGTATCATTTAGAGATCAAGGCTAAGATCATTCACACCCATGTGCTCCTAATGACTATGTACAAATGCAAAAGTTGGACAGTGAAGAATGCAAGATAGGAAAAAATGGATTCATTTGAAACACGGTGTTGAAGGAGAGCCTACAGACACCTTGAGCTGCCAGGGAGATGAAAAAGTGGGTCCTTCAGCTATTTAAGCCTAGAACATCACTGAAAGTTGTCCTATTTTGGGCACATCATGAGAAGGTGGGGTTCTTTGGAAAAAGACAATAATGCTGGGAAAAGAGAAGTCAACAGGAAAAGAATAAGACCAAATATGAGGTGGCTTGACTTCACAAAAGAAGCCCTCAGTGTACCCATCTAATACCCTTATCATGAGCTAGGCATTGCCCAAGTGTTTTCCTAGAAAACGCTGATCTGGACACCACAGCCATTTCAAGATAAGAATGAGACTTACCTAGATTCAGACAGCCATTGAGGAATGGAGAGGAGGACCTTGTTCTGCCTGACTCCAGGTCTCTCCCTTTTACTATTATGAAGCTTCACCCAAGCCTGAGTTAGCCATAGATGATTTTATTAAAAACGTTAGAAAAATAAAACATGAAATCAAAAGCTCAGGGCTATAGAAAGCAGAGGCTCTTACATTTTGTTTATAGAGAAGGTATTTGGCTCTTGACCTGTTTTGCTACAGGTTCCTGAGCTGACCACAGCCTACAGAGTTCAAGTGTATCAGTGTTGTGACTCACCCTTGTGAAAACCTGAGGGGGCCTCTCCCACCAGTGACAACATTCTATATTCAGGTCTCTCACAGCTGAAAGTTGTAAAGAAAATTCCACACAATTCAGTTTTGTGAAATATATTAAACGTTCCCAAATAATGTGCCTCTTGTGCATGCGCTGTCTTCTTTACTGTGGCATAATATTACTCAGCCCAAAGCATGTGGCCTAATAACTCTTTCCCATGTGCACATCTGTCACTTAACATAGCACATAGACAATAACATTTAAACATTTAAAAATATGATCACATCATTGCTCCTCCATATAGACTGGGAGCTTTCTGTGGACAGTGGAATCTGGTCATGTTCATCTGTGTAACTTCAGACCCCAGCGCTTAACCCAGAAAATAATGTGCCTTATTAATAGTTTTGTTTATAAACAATATGCTAAGCACTATGCTAGTTACTGTGGTGAAGACAGTAATATAAAGAAACAAGTATAACTTGTGGATTAAGTTTCTATGGGAATTTGAAAAAGGTAGAAGTTTCCATTGAAATAGGAAAGGATAAAGATACTATTATGCATTGTGTGACTTCAGCATGACATTCATGTGCTGGATAGTTTACAGGTGTAATCTCATCAACTCCAGCAGCTTGCTCAAGGTCTCTCATCTAGTGATAATCCCAGAACATCGGAGAAGTGGAGGGGCAGAATACTGAACCCAGGATAATAGGTATTTTTTCCAATGAAAGCAGTGAAATGTAGAGTATTCTGGATGGAGAGAATAACATGAGTGCAGGCACTAAAATGGAGTGAGGAAATGGTAAACATTTCGACTTGGCCAACACATGCTATGTACAAAGGATTCCTGAAAGATGCGGTCAGAAAGGTCAAGGAGTGGGGACAGACTAGCAGTACATGAACACCATGTTGAAAAGCTCATGCCTCTCTTCCCCTAGGCACTGGCAAGTGACTGAAGGTGGTTTTGAGCAAGAGATCATTCCAGTTAGGGCTTGACATAATTTCATACACAATCGTTTGGGAACAAGAGAGATGGAGGAGAAGGGGTAGTCCGAAATAGGTTGTGGCCTTGAAAGGAAGATAGGAGCAAATACGCCCACTGGCTCATATTCATTACTTAATAAAGTTAGTTTTTACTTCCACCTTGCTATACTAACAACTGTAGGTCATCAAGAAATGGGGAAATTATGTTCAAAATCCTATTTTTTTAGTACAGAGGACATGTTAGTGATCAAAGTGGCAACCTATTGTTTGTCTTTGCGTGTTTATGTATGTGTGTGTGTGTGTTGGCAATAAGCTTCCCTTAACATGATATGTAGAATTCCAGCCTCTTCTGCTGAAGATTGATTATCAGCTATTGCCGTCTTCATAGTGTTAATTCAGGGAATTTCTCTTAGGTAACTGAGGACTCTGTGATCCTTCCATCTCTACCTTGGGCCATGTTACAGAGTGTTTGTGTCCCTCTCTACCCCCATTCATGTGTTGAAATTGTTACCCCCAATGTGACTGTAGTAGGAAATGGGACCTTTGGGATAATTCAGTCATGAGGGTGCAGCCCTCATGAATGGGACTCATCTTCACAAAAGATACAGGAAAGCACGCTCTTTCTGTGCTGTGAGGCATAGCATGAAGGCAGTCATCTGTAAGCCAAAGGCTCTCGCCCCAACCTCATACATCCATTTTCCAGAATTATGAGAAACAAGTGTTTGTTCATTAGGCCACCCAGTTCATGGTATGCTGTTGTAGCAGCCCAAACTAAGAGGCCACGCAGCCACATTGAAAGAAGGCAGAGTGAAGAAAGAATGAAAAAATAGCTGTGGGCCTAGCAGAATTCAGGCTGAAGGTTGGCAAGCAAATGGCAGTGTGTGGGAAGGATGGGATGATGAGAAGGACTGGCCGCCTTTGGGGGACCATGCCCAGTGATGGCGCAGCAGGTTGTAATGGAGGCTAGAGAGCCTGGCAAGGGCTGTTTTGCCAAGGAGCTCACAAGGGGCCGCACTGATTTGTGCTCATTCCGGGTTTGCCTGCAGGTGCTTTGAGATGGTGGACTGAGGGTTATTTTTTAAATCGTTTAAACAGTCTTCCCTTTGAAATGCAGAAACCCCAAAAACATGTATGAGAATACCCAGAACACCCTTCCCACAACCTAATGGTCAGAAAACCATGATTTCCAGAGCCCGACTACCTGTGTTCTTGTCCCATGCCATCACCTACCCTCTGTGTGATCATGGGTAGGTTACTGGGTCTCAACGTGGCATCTCCAAGAAGGGCGTCATACTAGTAGTTGTTAGGATTAAATAAGTTAATTTACATAAAGTACTTAGAACAGCATCTGGCACGTGATGCTGATGGTGATGATGTAAAGAAGACCTAAGCCTTTCAGGATTGGCCAAGGTGGAGGAGCTGTGATCACCAGGCCAGGGAGGAAAGGGCCCGAGTGAAGAAACCTGCTGGGATCCACGGGAGGGAAAAGCTCCTTCCTCCTGCCTGAGGCATGTGGGTGCTTCTGCGGCAGCTGCCTACCGGCCACTGTGTCCTAGCACCCTTGGCTCCCAGGAGATGGTAAGCATTGTGAGGACAGTGATTATGTTTCTTTCCAAATGTGATTGTCCCCCATGGTGCTGAGTGCAGTTCCTGATGCAGAGCTGGGAACATTCAGTAAATGTTTCTTGAATGGAATCCTACTGAATGGAGGAGGGAAAGCATACCACTCGGGGCCTAACATGTGCCACCTCTGTTCTTTCAAAACAAGATTGTATTTTTGCCTTTATCTTTTGAAATCATCACTTCCTTTTACAGAGAAGATATCAGAGGCTCCGGGAACTCAGCTCACTTCCCTGAGACCATTCACGCAGGGAGTGAGGTGGTGGTGTCTGGAAGTACTCCCTGAATGCACCTTGGAGCTGCCACCCATTTGCTCCATCGGGTTTGGGACGGGCACAGAGGAAGGAGAATGAAGCTTCACCAGGGCTGCTGCCCCGAGAAGGTGGACATCAGGAGCAGGTGCACAGGAAGAAGGAGATGGCTGGATCTTGGTCTCTGCTGAAGCAGAGATGTTGTTGCAAATGTAGTCTTTGAAAAATGCCAGTGTAGTCTGCCTGGGATTTTCTGCAATTCATTTTCGCTCTCATCTTGCACTCTATTTATTTACCTAAGCCTTTGTTCTCCTTGAAACTATTTCAGCCACATGTCATTCATTCGGGTGAAACCCTGGGCCCTTGATCCTGCTCAGATTTTTGTTTTCGTTCCTCCCTCCAGCTGCTCTACATATCACTGAATTCTGACTCTCTGGCCTGACTCTTACCCAGTGGTGGGGGTCACTTTACACTCCTACCCCACTTTCCCAGAAATGTGGCGGGGGGAGTAAAATCAGGACCCAGCTTCAGAATCTATTTTTCTTTTCTGTCTCCTTGTCTGAAGCTTGGGGCAAGGTTAGATTAATCAGTCTAGGTGTGGTGGAGGCCTGTGACCCTCCCCTGGGAACATCCTAGTTCCATAGAAACTTGGCCTGGTTTTGGCTCTCAGGGTGAATTCCAGGCTTTGAAGAATCTGTCAATGTTCAACTAACCCCAACAAAACCTCTGGAAGTTTATGATGGAACCGAAACTCATACCAAGGGAGGAGGTGCTGAGCTTGGCCTCAGAGGTTGAAGAGAGAGGAGAGGTAGCCTGCTGGCTAAGATCTTTTTCTCTGAAATTTCAGGCCTTTCCTCTTAGGTTAAGTGTCCTGAAGGGTGTATCTGAGCAAGTACCATCGCCTCCTGGCACATTCCTGAAGCATCTCAGGGGTCTGTGTCACTGAGGGGCTTGTCAGGGCTGCTGGCTCCTATCTGCAAGGCCCAGGGAGCCTTCAGATAATTTCATAAGTGAGACCATCTGTCTAGAAGCAAAAAAAGGTTGCTGAAGGTAACGTAGCCCTGCTATCTCCCAGAGAAGACACTAACATTTATTTAGCAGTTCATGTATCTCAGGTGCAAGGCTACTTGCCTGACAGGTAGGTTGACCAGCCATTTCATTTTGCTCAGGACTGGGGTGGCTCCTGGGACACTGGATATACAGTGCTAACTGGGAACAGTGACCCATGGAGGAGATGCATTTACTCTTACCTTACACCTGAGTAGACTGTGAAGGGCAAAGAGGTGAGTTAGCTTGCAGAAGGTTGCACAGCACTGTCATGTTGCTAAGGATCAAATACAGACCCACCCAATCCCAGACCTAGAGCATTCCATCAGCAAGTTCTGCAGAGGACAAGACTCCATCTCCTTTACATTGTGTAGCCCAGCAACCTTGCATCATCTGATTTTTTCTCTCTTATATCTATTTTACTGAAATGCCTTTCCATTCCTCTCCCTTCCCCTATGCTGACTGACAGAATTCCTGCCTTATTTCCTTCAGGAGGCCCTCCCAGAGCATCCAAGCTAGACCTGAGTCCAGGGCTCTGTACTTCCATTAGACTTGCTCAGATCTGCGTCAGTGGCTGTCCATAATGACTTCACAATGTCTACCTGTAGGTCTTTCCATCCAGACCAGAGGCTATTGCCTATTAGCCTACCGCTGAGATCTTGTAGAGTGAAAGGAAACAACTTTCATCTTTAGCCTTCTAGCATCTAACATGCACAGTGCTTGGCTTGTAATTGGGAATTGATCCATAGCTGTTAAAAATTTATAAGGTATCAGAAGGCAGCTGTGTGATTTAAAGTCATAGTTTCAGATATGTGTAAGGATTAATTTCATCAGACATATGTGTGGTCTTGGGCCTGTTGTCTATTGGTTTCTTTATTTTAGAAAGTACATAATGTTTGTGAGTTAGCTTAGTCATTTGGGTCGGATTTCAACTTGACCCTTTATACGTCTAATGCCTGCAAGCGACAAAATTGTCTTTTATGAGGTCATAGATGAGACCGTTCAAGTAATGTGAAGGCTGTGTAGAGGTTAGGAAGAAAGGAAACTTGATTTCTGAAATCAAGTTTTTGCTTTGTCTTTACTATGGGTATTGCATATTAGCCTACCTTTGAGACTTGTTCTTTTGGGTTGGAAGGGAGGAACAGAGAAGTGAGACTGTTATCTGAGGGTCTCTTCTTTGTTCTCTGGCTCCCCAAGGCTCTGGTGTTGGCTTCCAAAGGTGCATGTTATGGAAGAGTGTGGCCTTCAGACAGAAATGACAAATGCCATCACCAAGTTGAATCACAGCATGAATGGTGCTATATGTTATCATAGCTTTTAAAGATATACAGCTCATAGTTTCTCCTCAGTAATGTTTAAAATGTTAGCCTGGATTGCTATTACTGCCTTGTACATCATCTTATTTCCCTGGGTCCCCCATTATTCTGTCATCAGTGTATACTCAAGGACAGAAAACAAATGTTCCAATCAGTCTAAACAAACCCAGATAACTCTGACACAGCACACCCTGCTCAACGGAAGTGCCTGAACTGTCATGCCAAGCCCTGCTATTAACACCGAGGCGGGGAGTTGCCAGTAGTAACAACAATGATCCAGGCAGGCACTGTTCTTCTCACTAATCTTCATAGTTGTCCTGTGAGCCGCATACTGTCATCATTCCAGGTAGATCAGGGAACTTAGGCACAGGAAAGTTACATGATTTGCCCAGTCTGCCAAACTGAAAATCAAGCAGTCCAATTCTAGAGCCCTGGCTCTTAACTGTTATGCACAAACCACCTCAAATATCTAGTAAAAATCTTCCACAGCTCTTTCACACAACAACCTTCCCTATTATATTTCCGGCTCTGGGGAGGATGGAGTGAGGGGGATGGGGTGGTGACCGTGTCAAGGTGTATGTAATTTTTTTTGTAGACTTTTTTTTGTAGGATTTTTTAAATGACAAGCCTAGTGAAGGATTTAGAGTGGATGAATTCTAGACCACCGTTTTTTTCAAAGCCAAGTTGATGTGATGTCAAACATGAGGATCACAGAAATCTTTTCAGCTGTTTCACTCCCCTTTGTTTCTTGGGTGTTGGGCTTGAGATGAACCTTTTGGGCTTGCTAGCATTGTAACAATAAATCCTGATGGTGATCTGCGTTCAGCTATGCTGTCTGCAGATGCCTAGAATTCTTGCAAGTAGTTGAAAAGAAAGGAATTTGGTTCAGTAGGCTCCGTTATATTCTGAGTTAAATATACCTTCATGTGACACCTTCTTTCTCCAGTCTAGACCTGAGGGACCTAGGGCAATTTACTTGGAAAACTTCAAGTCTTATTTTCTCTAATAGTGTTTTAATAACTACTTCTCAAAATTGTTGCAAGAATTTAATACAATAGCAAAATATCAGGCACAAGGCAATTTTTCAATAATCACAAGGATCTTAGGACTTATATTCTTTACCAGTGATTTTGACAATGCCAAACGAGTTGTGTTGTGAGGCTCCAGTAATTTTACTATTACCCATGAGTTGTCAGGCAAAACTCCCTGGTATCTATCACCAGTAGTCATCTTTAAGACACAGAGCATTTGTCCATGGTTAAATCTGCTGCCTTTATGTAGAAAATATATCATGTGCTTTACTAGTATGTGTCTTATGCTGAACACATTCATCCATTTACTAAACAACAACAAAAATTAGGGAGCAGTGTCAAGACCTGCCCTGGCCTCAGTTTGCTCATAGTCAAGCAGAGGAAGATAGTGATGTAAATAAGAAGTTACAAGTATAATGATAGAATCTGTACAGTACAAAGGGAAGAAGCTCTGGAGATCCTCTAGCTGGGGTGTCTGGTGGAGTGGAGAAGGAAGTGGTCATTACAGAAAAGCTGAGTCTTCAAGATGCAGTCTGTGTTCCCCAGATCAATCAACCCTTCTCACCCTTTTTATCTTCAGAGATGTCTGAGGTGATTATTTTTTAAAGAGGTCAACATATTTCTAGCAAACTTATAGTTTTCAAACGGGGGGAAATTTTGAGACTAGGGAGACTAAAAATCCTTGTGAACCCTACCTCTGCCTCTAAGTAGCTCAATAAACTTGACTAAGTTCCTTCACCTCTGTGAAATTCAGTCTCTTCAGCTGTGATCTGGAAATAAAATAACACATATCACAGGATTTTCTAAAAGCTAAATGAAGGGTTCAGTGTTTGAGGATGCTTTGTAAGCTATAAAATACTTTTTATAGCTATAAAGTATGAGATAATTATAACACAAATGCTAGAACTTGGGGCTGTTTTTCTTCTATATAACCCTTCAAAGTTTTCAAAGCAGTTGTGGCTTTATAAATTACAGGATAACTACTCTTAATCATAACATTTGCAAAGTCTTTTTTCTTTTACATAAATATAGTAGATATTCAATAAATGCTTGGATGGAAGGATAGATGGTTAATGGATAGAAGAGAGGGAGAGAGCGTAAGGTAAATAAGAAAGTATATGAAGTTTTCATTTTGTTTTAAAACATATTCCTTGATATGAACTATGTTCTTGTGAATGTTGATGGGGAGGATTCATTAAATATGAGGCCTTGAATAGATTCATTGACTCAGGAAGCTTGGCTTTTCTGCTGTTTGTTTTTTCATTGAGCTAAAATTTATTGAGCAACTATCATCAGCTGAGCATGGGTCAAGTTTCAGGGAAAACAGATTTGAACATACCACTATTTGTGTGTGTATGTGTGTGCGCATGTGCGCACATGCATGCACACCTATTTCTTCAGCTGCTAATTTTCCCCTTCAAACTTTCTGCAGGATGGTGAATAGACTGACACACGTGCAGCCCTATTAAGAGGCTGAGCGGTATGGAGGGCTGCACTCGTCAAAATCCCATCTTGTGAATTGTTTCCTGATGTTACATGTGCAGCCCATGGTTCCCCTCTGGATTGTGCAATGCGTTTGTTCAGGGAGGGGGACGTTCTTCAGCTTTCCCTGTTGTGGGCTTCTTTCCTCAGGATGGACCTTCCAAGCTCTGTGTGGCCAAGGGAAAATGAGAGACATCAGCTCTCGGGTTCATGTGGTCTCACAGTGGGCACCAGTTCTGCACTGCTGTTGGATCCAGTGGACATTAGAGTGTAAGAACCTCTCCTGAGGGGACGATTGGAAATGACCTGTCCCTCGCTGGTGCTATAGGAGGCTGGCCCAATGTTGTCTAAGTCTCCACGGGGAGATGAGAATGGAGGATCTTGGGAGGTGGTTTTTTTTTTTTTTTTTTTTGCCCTACTGTTCCCAGGAAGGAGAAACTTTACCTGGTATTTTAGAAGAAGCACTACATAAATTGTGCACTTAAAATGGCAGAGAAGGGGCCTACATTTGCTATTCATTTCTCTGACTGTGAATGTGACGAAACAGTTCAAACTTTCAGGTAGTTTGTGGCAGTTTTGGGGCCAAAACTCAGATTTTGTAACTTGAAATCCCTGGTGCCTGCTAATGTTCCATGGTAACTGATACTTTCTTTATATAAGACAATTCTAACAGCATAGAGTGAGGACATATAGAAAGAATATGGGCTTTGGAATCCAACAGGACAAAGTCAAATCCTGGTCAAATCCTACTTCTTGCATCTGTGTGACCTTGGACAAGTTACTCTTAATTCTTCGCTTCTGCACCTCTTGAAGGAGGTAAAGACTATGTTTTATGGATGTTGTAAGAATTAAGCAAGATAATGTTTAAAATACTTAGCATGGTAACGAGCCTATCTTAAATATCTGGTATGTGCTAGAAAAGAAGAAATAATATATACTCTTTCCTATAAGAGTTAAGATGATGATGATGATGATGATGATGATGGTGAAGGTGATGAAGGTGATGAAGGCCATGGTGGGTAGCTGTGATGGTGGCATAGCTACCTAACCACTTTCATTTCTAAACATTTCTTCAATATCAGAGCTTAACCAGGTCAGAGGATATTATTTTCTTCATTGTATACAAGGTCTTTCTGTCTTCAATTTCTTTTCTTGTTTTCCCTTCATTATAACACACTAGTTCTAAGAGTCTAAGCCTCAATATACCAACAGTAAATTTGCTAACCAGAGAAGAAGCAGAAATATTACCCACCCATTTGTTTTTTCCCCATTTTAAACCTCCTTCAGGATCGAATGGCCCTGTGCTTACATATACATGGATCAGTCAATGTGGCTCATCATCAGACATTCCTTGAACTTACATGTAACACTGTGGACCAGCATCTGCCAGCCTCTTTTCTGTTGAGGATTTCAGAATGAGTATTTTGAGATACGCAGATAGGTAAACATCCACCACCTGGCTGTTTTGTTTTCATTTTGGAGAAAAACCCAAGAACCAGCAATTTGGATGTGACGTCCAGCCCTGCCTTGCTTCCTGAGCTGTGTGACCCTGGTTAAGTTGTTTCTCATTTCTAAGCTTCAGTTTCCTCATCTGGAAAAGGAAGATGATAAGTCACGTTCGGTAGTTGTCAGAATGAGATGAGACATACAAAAAAAGAGCATGCAAAAAGAGCTCAGTTAAAGTGAGCTCCTCTCTAGGGGTTCTTCCTATCCAAAGCCATTGTGCCCTCGATTGGGAACTGCATCACTTACAGTCCAGCCAGAAAAATGTAACCTGCTCTAAGTACGAGTATATAAAAAAAAGAGGGCATTTAATATTCCGAAGTGATGACCCAGATGATGGAGAGCTAAGGAGGGCTGCATTTCCCATACACAGCCAGACAGAGCTCAGCAGGTAGGAGCTCTGGTCCTACCCAGGCGGGAGGCGCAAAGGGAGGGGATGGCGTTACCAGAGTCCAGGGCTGGTGGACACCAGCAGGGGTGGGAGTCACGGCGGGCCTGTCAGCAGAGCTGCAGACACGGAGGAGAATCAGCCACCTGACCCAGGGCATGGCTGGGGGAGACAGACTCTGGTTCTCCACTTCCTTCAGCCCTCAGACCTGCTAGCCAACCTTGGCATGGAGAAGAGCAGTCTGCGGGGTCAGCCCCCGTGCTGAGCTGATCCTCAGAGACTTGGCGAAAGCAGGAGGCGAAGGGCCCTCACAGGCTCGGTCCCAGACCTGACTGCCGTGAAAACCTCCGGAGAAAGTTTGAAAGAGCCCTACTTCCCCCTACTGCCAGGCCTCTGAACAATAGCGGAGGATCAGAGGGCTGTGCTTGGGAAAGTAGAATTTGGAAAAAGTATTGGAAAAACCTAGAAAGTTGTCGCAATGCAAGCCCTTCAGTGGCCCCTAGGTCCTGCTTTCTGGAAAGGTCTGCCTGCTGTGTCTGGGCACCTGGGACTGGAGGAGACACCCCGGCCCACCTTTCGCCTGCAGAACTCAGCATAAGCCCACCTCCTTGGGAAACCTCCTCAGCCCCCTACAGATGAGCTCAGCTGCCTGTGTCTCTTCCTGTCCCTGCATTGAAATGCTCCAGGCAGTGTTCTCTCCCGCTCCTCCGGACACTGAGCACGCCAGGGGCCTGCCTTCTTTGTGCACCCCCAGGCATTCTTAACTTCACTTCCTGTCTGCTGGCAGCTGCGGTGGGGTCTGGGCTGCTAGGCCCCAGAGTATGGCAGTGCCAGCTTCCAGCAGCTTTTCTAATAAAAGGACAGGCAGAGGATGTATGGCTTTTTATAATTACTGGCATCTTATGTGCTAGGGAAGTCCAAGGGGGCCTGAGAACATTGAACAGGGAGACTTCGTCTTTCCTGGAGGATCAGGGGAGCCTTCCCAGGGAGTAATATTGGAGTTAGGAATAAACAGAAGTTAGCTGGGCAGAGAGGTTGGGGGTGACATTTCAGGCAAAGAGGAAAGCAAATGTGAAGGTCTCAAAGGGGGACAGAGCATTGAGCGCTGGAGATGGGGAGCAAGGATGGAGCTGGGGAGGTCGCCAGGCACTTTCTCTCCTGTGCCCTAGTCTGTGTCCTTCCCTGGGCACGTTGCCCTCCTACTTGGGTTGTAGTTAGGAATGTTTGCATGTTTCTGGCACCCCCATCACACCTACTTCTATTTTTGTGCATGGTAGGTGCAAGTTGGATATTTGGAGAAATGGCAGGCAGTTCTAGGCTCTCGCAGTCTCTAGATGTCTTGTCACATTTGTCATTTTGCTTGCCCAGCAAGGATCAAGGAATACAAGGAATATGGAAAAGAAGCCTGAGTTTATACCATTTATGGGAAACTCTCTGCCTTCTAACATTCTTTTAACAGAAACTCGCTGTCCATCATGCTGCCCGTTACCATGAGTAAATAGCAGTAAGAATGGTGACTAGAGATGCCCAAAAGATTCAGATGTCAAACCATGCTGTAGCCTTCTTTGAGATTGAAACGTGATGTATTAGACCAGATTCCATTCAGCTCTACTCCTTGCTAGCCGTGTGACCTCAGTCAGGTCATTCAACCCTAGTACATGCCTTTGTTTCTCCACTGACGTGTGTGGCATTAATAACATGACGAGATTAATATAAAATGAAACTGTACATGTAAATATGTGACACAGTGCCTGGTATTGACTGAGCACAAAATCACAGATAGTGACTGCCTTTATTATTCCAATTTCATTTACTGTTATTAAAGCAGGTTTCCTAGTTTCCCCAAGGCCAGCAAATACTCTCTTTTGGTTTCTATTTGAGACTGGTGTGCATATGGAACACTTGCTTTCTCAGTGTTGTTTGGCTATAAAAAAAGAGTGTTTATTATACTTGTTTTTGGCTGCCCTTTTTTTTTTTTTTTAAAGAGGATTTTGTTTTTGCTTTCTCACAGGAGTGATTGGAACAGATGTGAGGGGGCACGGCCTGGCCTGTGAGGGACAGCCAGTGACGTCACGGTTGGCTGTCATCTGTGGAACATCTTCTTGTCACATGGGGGTGAGTGCGCCAGGCCGGGGGAGGGGGCTGCCGCTCTCAGTGTGGGAAGGGCAGCCCCAAGGAGGTTTGAGCTGCTGGCTTTTGCCCCCTGACGCCTTCTCTTCCTGCCTCCCATGCTTTGTCTAGCTGGAAGCCCAGCTCTCCCTCCAACAGTCTAGCGTAGGTTTGCCAGATCTTTTATGTCGGGGGCCAGATTCTTAAAAAGTGTGAGAAGGGTTGAGCCTGCCTTTAACACCACCCTGGCTAGGGAGCCAGGAGGCGTGAGGGATGAAATTGGATCCAAGGATGACAATGCCTTGCTCCCAGACTGATCTTTCCTAATGGTAGCCGAGTCTTCTCTGCAGAGGGGTGTCTGTTTTCCTTGGCCGCTGAGCTCCCGCTCAATCAATATAAATCTATCTCCCTGGGAGCGGCCTGATGATCTATAGAATTAGGCTGCATATCATGACTTCAAAAGAACACTGATAAGCAATTTTCACTTTGTTAATTTTTCTCCATGAATTAGTGGAAAGGCTTTCTCCAAGATTGCAGTTAAAATTTAGTGCCTGCACTAAAATTTATATCTTTTTTAAATGCATGAGTCTGAAAGCATTCCATTTCGATAAGTACCCATTTCTACCATATTTTTATTTAAAAGTCATTACTCTGTTAAACTTAGATGGACGACTCCTTGGATTTTTCCCAGATGAGTAAAATAGTGAGGAGAGTGGGGGAGGAAGAGGAAGGCAATTGGGGGAGGAGCAGGGAGGTGAGCAAGGGTTAGGGTGGGATCCAGTCCAGAGCAGAAGCTCCGAACTATGAAGAGAATCATGGGCCATGAGAACTGTTCAATAACAGTAGAGGCCAAGGAGCCTTGTTCACTGTGAAATATTTTGTTGGAGTACATACTGACCCATTTACTTGTTTAACAATCCTCTAGTCTTTTATCTGGGACTGTGCTAAACCTTGGGAACAAAAGGATGACACAGGGTTTTTCCTTGATGAGGTAGAATTCTACCAGGTATTATAAGGCAAGGCCCTAAAATGTGTAGAGTCAGATGAACTTGTGATACTAAGCATCTGTTATGTGCCGGACATTGTGGAAGGTATTCTCATAGAAGGCTTCCCACCTACAGAGATGGCGGAGCCAACCTGATTGGCTTCCCAGCCCAGTTCTTTCATTTCCTAAGTATGGGCCATTGCGCAAGGCCTGTCTCCCCCGTGGGCCTCCAGTTCCTCACCTGCAAAACGTGCGAGTTGTAGGATGTGTCTCACAGTATTCTGAGGGCAAAATGGGGTCATGTGATGTGGCTGGCATACATAAGCACTTCACAGGGGTTAGCGCTTGATCACTACATTCCTGTTGTTGGGCAGAAAGGAGACAGTGACTGGCTCTGCCTGGGCAAGGGCCAGGGTTAGGGACATCTTCATGAGGGGATGTTTGTCAATGTGTGCTGGACTTTTAAGGACATAGATTTCCTTGATCTCTGCCCACCAAAAACAAACAAAAACATTTTCCTTTTAGTTGTTTCTCTGGGCAAAGTCTTACTTAAATGGATCTCCTTTAACTGAGTTTAAAAATCTCAGCCTCTTCTTCCCCCTCCCCGACAGCCCTACTGGAAAGCTGAACAGCGAGAGAGATACAGAGGCCTAAGCTGCCTCAAGCAGGGGGTGCCCCCCGCCCCCAATTCCTTGATGCACATCTACTCCTGCTAGCTTGTCTTCACTGAAGGCTCTTCAATCTATTTAAATTACCTGCCACATTCACTGGGACACATCTTATCTGGCTTCTCCTGCGAAGTCTGAATTTCAGGCATTTTTACCCTACTCAATTTAGATTTCTAAGCAGCATCCAATCCAAATGGGTGTGACTCCGTGATGTGCTTGCTTCTCAGTTGCCTAGTCTCTTACTTGGGTTAATACTTCTTCTGAATCAGTCATTTTACACATTAGGCAAGTCAGGCATAGACAAGTCCCGTGATTGCCCTGGCTGGCGTGGCTCAGTTGGTTGGGGGTCATACTGCAAAGCAAAAGGTCGCCAGTTCCTTGTCAGGGCACATGCCTGGCCTGGTGCATGCAAGAGGCAACTGATCGATGTTTCTCACACTGATGTTCCTCTCCCTCTCTTTCTTCCTCCCTTCCCCTTTCTCTGAATAAATAAATAAAATCTTTTTTTTTTTTTTTAATTAAGGAAAAAAGCCTAGTGACTTTTCCCGAGGCCGCAAAGCTATCGGCTGGAGGTGAGACCTCAGATCTAGCTCCCACTGATTCCCAGGTGCATCCCCTTGATGCCTGACAGTGTTGTGCTAGGTTCTTATGCACCATAGGTGAATGGGGACAGCATGGGCTTCAGTCATCCAGACATGGGTTTGAACATCGGCTCATGCACTTTTTGGGCTCTGTGAGCTGTGATGGGCAACATAACTTCTCTGAGCCTCAGATTCTTCATCCGCTACCTTGGGGGCGATGGTGCGAGTCTCACACGGTTGCTGGATGACATGAATTATGTACTACATTACATACCTAGTATATCCTAGACGCTAAGAAACGATGGGATTCTTAGTCCTCTTTCCTAGTGATATACAGGGCGCACACCAAGCAACTGTTCGGGCTTTGCCGAGTTTGATGGGCAGCTGCAGTTGGTTGCAATGAATGAGGGCCATAAAATGCTGGCTTATTATGGTCATGCTATGCTGGAAATAAAGTCCCCACCCCCTTCCTGCTTTGTACTTAGGAGTGGGAATGGACCTTCTGGGCCAAGGGGATTAATCATCAGCTTTAATGTTATGTGGTGAGGGAGAGACTGTGGTCACACTGGCATCAGAAAGTACCTTTGATCTCTCTCAGGTGCTCGGCGCCCAGCGAGCCGGCAACAATAACACCTTTGTACAGTCCTGGAGAGGTGCAGGTCTGAGGAAGCTCTCCCAGGGAAACTCAAGGACCCCCTTTGTTGTGGTTCTGGCAAACAAAACCACCGACTGTCAGGAGAAATCCACCAAACAGAACACAGGGAACAGAGGGGACTGTGAGCTTTTGAAAACAGTGCTTTTCAACCTGATCTGAAGAATTTTCTTTCTTCCTTTCTGCTCACTGCTGATGTTTCTAATTCAGTAGGTTGATTGATGCAAAACCCATAGGAACATGTTGTGCTACATAGGTTGCCTCTTTCTAGATCACCCAGAACGAGTGAATGAATGGGTGTTCAAGTAAGCGAATGTCGGTAAATATTTAGACACTCCTTGCCTCTAAGTCCCTCTCACTTCCAGGAACCTGGAGAGCAAGCCTGAGATGGAACATAACACTAATTAGGCCTTTGATATTTTAGAAACTATAAGCGTGGACTGCACATTTATCTTCCTTGTAGATGATTTCATGAACAACAGAAAAAGAAACACTCTTCTTCTTCTTTTTTTTTTTTTTTTTCAAACTCCATGGAAGCAAAGCAGCTTGTTCAGACTTAATTACCACCAAATCACCAAAACCCAAGATAATACACCGCCAGGGTTAGCCAGAGGCTGAAGAGTCACGGGGTCAGGTAGCTGATCCTCGCTACTGCACCGGCACAGACACTTGCGCCCCTTTCCTTGAGCTGTCAGATGCGGTTGTAGCTTGGCAGCTTGTCTTCCAGTTAGCATGTCAGTGGGAAGTGAACCCTGGGAAGGGCATAGGGAAGCATTGAAGAGGTAAGGTTTGAATCTCGCAGTAGATGGCGAGAGCCAGGAATTACATCTGCATCTTCAACTGCTCAGAACTAAAGTTGCCACCGAGTCTTAGAGGAAGGTAGGGGGTGTCCTCTGTCACTTAGTGGGCATGGAATCTCAAGGATATAGGCTCATGTCCCCCTATTCACTGTGTGAGTTTAGGTAAAACATGTCATTTTTTGTGCCTCAGTTTCCTCCTGTTATGAGCAAGAGTATTTACCTAAAAAGTTGGGGATTAAACGAGGTCATCTTTGTGAACAGCTTGGCAATGTAGCTAGCAAAATATGTAGATCTAATATGGTATCATTATTAACAATGATTCATTAAGGCTAGCAGGCTCCATGTGATAATGGACTGGAATTAGGGACATCAGAATGAACTCATGTTCAGCATTATTTAAAGATAGCTACATATGGAAACATTTGTAGACATGTGTAGCTATACAGATTAGTAAACATACTTCCTGGCTCTGACCACTTAGAGGGCCTAGAAATAAGGATACCCCAGCAGCTGGTTGTTTCAGGCACACTTGGGGCCCATGTCTTGGTTTCTGATAACTATTCTCTAATTAAAAGAACCAGAGCTCCTTAGAGAAATGGTTGATTCTAGGACTGGAGCAAGATGAGCCTGGAGCATCTTACAGCCTAGAAAACAAGGAAGTACTTAAAAAAAATAGTGATGGAGCATCAGGAGCCCACCGAGGGAGCTCCCAGAGGGCAGAACTAAAATAGTTTGGGCAGCAAAATAAAGTAGTACTGGGTCATAACCCAAAGTAAGACATAAACAAATGACTGAATACATAAATGAATGAATAGAAAAGACAAATCTCCCTATGCAGAAGAATTCCAAGTAATTTATGTGGTTATTCCCCCTGAAGGAGGTGAAGCATGATTTCCCACTCCTTAAATGTGAGCTGCACATAGTGACTTCCTTCCAAAGGGGACATTGTAAAAGGTTGGGGGAGGGTAGTAATTTTACAGTGGAGGAATCTGACAAATGCTACCTTAGCCCCATGATCAAGGTCAACATCAACAGTGGTAAGTCATGTTGATAATAGGTACTGTTGATACAATATGGTGAGAATGATACTTGTTGTTTATTATCTTTTCCCCAAAACCTATAACCATAGTCTAGTCATAAGAAAAGTGTCAGACAAATCCCATTTGAGGGACATTCTACAAAATACCTGACCAGCACTCTTCCACACTGTCAAGGTCATCAAAACACAAGCAAAGTCTGAGAAATTAGCACAACCAAGAGGAGCCTAAAGAAATGTGACAACTAGGTGGAATGTAGTATTATAGATGGGATCCTGGAGCAGAAAAAGGACATTAGGTAAAACCCAAAGAAATCTGGATAAAGTAAGGCCTTTCATAAGCAATAATAGGTCAATATCTTTAACTGTGACATATGTCCGTAAGGTAAGATATTAAGGATAGGAGAAATTGGGTGTGCGGTATATGGGAACTCTATTATCATCTTTACAATTCTTCTATAACCTAAAACTTCTAAAATTAAGGGTGTTTTAAAAGCCATTCATTCAGCCTCTCATTAAGAAACCCTTTCTTATATTTGCCTGACTCAGTGCTAAGGTCACTAAGATAGATAAGGTGAAGTGTCTTCCCCGAGAAAGACAAAAAGTAGTACAGAGGGGTGATGACTAAAGTAAACACATGCCTGGAGTGTGGTGGGAATGTGGAGAAGGGGCCCCCTTGGGTCTTCAGTAGACAAGAGAGTTTTCCTAGAGGCCATATTTGCAGGACCATGGTTTCTTCACTTCCACCAAGGTGCCGTTCCTGCCAGCTCAGTTCCAGGCACTAGGCCCTGTCCTTACACTTGGTTTTGCTCTTCCGTGTCCACACACAATGCACCTGACTTGCTCTGCAGCCTAAATGGGACAGAGGCATGTGCAGGCCCTTTGGGAGGGAGGACACTACAGGAAGGGAGAACAGCAGTGTGCCTTGAACACATGGTTTTTTGTTAGCAGGATGTCAGTGCTAAGGAGGAGGTGGGCAAGTGGAACCCATTTCTCTGTGTCGGTTGGTCTCTTTAGCAGATGACCTTGGGAGAGATCATTGAGAAAGGAGGACAGGGAAGTACAGTAGCAACACTACTACACCTGCCAATGAAAGAACTGGGGTATAGTGCATGAAGTACCCGGCTCCTTCTCTGTTCACCAGGACCTGCTGTTGTCCTGCCTGTAAGAACCAACATTCTCAGGAGACTCTCCATATTGAGGCCATCCCTGGGTTTGCAACCATATAAATCGAAAACAGCTTGTATCTTAGGCATTGATTTGGTGAGGACAGAGTTGATGTTGTTCAGTATGCAATAAGAGACAGTTCATACATTCTAGAAACTCAGGATAATGTTTGGGGACTTGAGTGAGGACAGTTCTGCACCGTGCTAGATGGAGGATGTTCAACATCTATGATCCAGCCTCAGTCATTATGAGGAGATAGGGGTAGTAACAGTTGCTACCATGTTTTTGTTGTGCTCAGTCCTTTATGTCATGTAACCAGCTCAGCAGTCCTGTGAGGTAGACATCATCACTGCCCCCGTTTCACAAGGAAGGAGACAGAGACAGAGTAATTCATTGGCACGCTCCATGTGTAGGACAAAGACGCCTGTTTGAGCTCTCAGGGACTGATCCTGAAATCCTTGCTCTTCCCTTTCTGTTAAATAGCTCCTCTCAAAGGCTCAGAGCAGAGGGACAGCAGACTCCATTAAGATGTGGGCAAATGTTGGCATAGACAGCTCACCAAATGGCAAATAAGCTCTCAGAAGATGCTCAATGTTATATTAATTAGGGAGATGAAAATTAAAACCATCATGAGACCCACTGTACACGGATTAGAATGGCCAAAGTTGTGGCAAGGGTGTAGGGAATTGGAACTCTCACCTGCTGTGGGAATGTGAAATGGGGTAGCCACTCTGGAAAATAGTTGAGCAATTTCTTACACAGTCCACGTATCCCGGCTGTGTGACCCGGCCATTCCACTCCTAAAAACGCATGTCCTCACAAAGACTTGTACAGGAACGTTCAAGCTTTATTTGTAGTAGGCAAACAGGAAACAACCCAGCTGCCTATCAACAGTGAACACATAAACAAACTGTTGGTATAGCATTATACTGGAATTACTTTTAAGCAATAAAAGGAAACAAACTATGAATAGAAGGAATAATACAGATTAATTGCAAAATAATTATGCCAAGTAATAGAAGCCAAAGCAAAGGGAAACAATAAACTATGTAATTCTATTTATTTAAAATTCTGGGAAATGCAAATTAATGTATGATAGAAAGCTGATCAGTGCTTGCCTGCCGTGTGGGAGGGGAGGCATGAGCATGGGGGCTGGAGGGGTGGTTACAAAGGGGCACAAGAAAACTCTTGGAGGTGGTGGATATGTTATCTTGTTTGTGGTAATGTTTTCTCTGGTGTGCGCTATGGCAAAACATCAAATCTGATGTTTTAAGTATGTGCAGCTTACCTAATGCTGATTCTGGATCAATAAAGCTGTTTTAAAAACAGAAAAGAAGGCTGGAAAACAACGATACTAATAAAACATGTAACCACTTACATAGTGCTGACTGTATTCCCAACACTCTTCTAAATACATCCATAAGAATTATTTAGTCCTCATTTTTAAAAATGGTATATAGTAGGTGCTCACTAAGTACCGGCTTTCACTCTTATCCTTTTAGCCCAAATTAATTGTGTAGCTTCTCTGACATATTATATCATTCTATTCTTTGGCCCCTAGCACAGCCCAGTAGATATTGTTATTTTTGTTTTAATGGGGCTAACTTGTATTTCAGATGAAGCCGAGTTGCCTGTTGGATCCACGTCTCCAGCGCCTCCTCCCAGCCATTCTGTCTTGTTAGAGTAGCTAGGTGCACAGCAGATGTTTGGTGACTGCAGGGTTCAATCCCTTCTTTCTGCCTCCCCTCCCGCCCACCCCACCCTCCTGAGAAATGCACTTGTGGGCTCGAATTTTCTGGAGTTTCTTCTCAATCCTTCCCCATCCACTTGGGCCATCGTTCATCATGGATTTGCGCTGAGCAGGGGCCCGACCAACTATGAAAGCCCCCATGTCTGAGGTGCTGTCACTCTGTTCCCCACCCCTCCCTTATCAGGGTACCTGGGGTCCATTTGGTCTCTCTAAGTAAGATTTTCACTGGACAGTTTAACTTGAGCAGGTCCTGGGAGACACACACCGGACACACTTGTTCTCTGATCTTTCCTCCAACATGACTATCCTGTCCAAAGCTTTTCCTTCCTGTCCACCATTCCCATCCCCGCACCCTGTGCCCTGGGAAGAAGACCATGATCTCCCCTCCCCTGCCCCCAGCAGCTGTTCAGGAGCACTGGAGTCAATGGGCTCTAATCAGAGGAAAGCGCCCTCAGACTTTGGCATACAGTTGGAGTTGCGTTCTTTGTGTGATTGACTCCTGGGATCAGCAGCGTTTTCACACCTTTGCCCCAAAGCAAAAGGTATGCCCTGGACCTGGTGTTCTGTTTTACCGAGGCCTGAGGCTGGTATGGGAGGAACAAAGGCTGCTCCCCATTGTAACTTAAAAAGGAAATGCACATTCAAACCACAGTAAGGTCCACTATACACTTAGAGAGGCTGGGATTGTGGCAAGAATGTGTGGAACTGCAACTCTCCCACACTGCTGGTGGGGATGTGAGGTGGCTCAACCACTTTGGAAAATAGTTGAGCAATTTCTTACAAAGTCACACCTACTGTGTGATCCAGCCATTCCATTCCTTTAAAGCTGGGCAGTACTGTCTGGTCCTATGTTTCTGGAATGCCCCCAGGAACACAGCAAAGGCGGGTGGAACAAGGCCTCTCAGAAGGTCAGAAATAAAAGCCTCTGGCGAACATATGTCCACTGGCCCGAGCCCAGCTTTCCACAAAAAACAGCAGCTAGCCTGGGAGAATGGTAAAAAAGGCAGAGGGGAAAAATAAAATTAGCAGCATTAACAGTGATGACTCATGTTTACTGCAGGCTTCTTGTGGGCTAAGAAATTTGAATATATTATTTTACCTAATGCTCATAATGACCTTATGCAGTTCTCAGAATTGTCCTCCTGTTTTATAGGGACTAAACTTGAGTACTCACCCAAGGTCGCCTGCCTCATAAGTCCTAGATAGGTTTCCAGCTCAGGCTTTTGGATTTCTGAGCTTTGACTCAAAGCTCTTAGCAGAAGGCTGGGGGGTGGGCCGGCCACGTGCATCCTTGTTTTGCCGGAATGGGGGGGAAGTGATTACAAGGCAGATCTTTCCTATAGCCTGATGAGAACTGCAAAGTTAGGGCTGGATCGCAGCTGGACCACAATGCTCTTATTTTCCCTTCTTCCCAGCCTTTCAAATCGCTGCCTTTCAAGAGGCCACCAGTCTAATGATAACAATAAAAATAAACAACATCACTTGTCACCATTGTCCCCTGGGAGGAGAGTATTTATGAGACTCCTTATTTAATCTTCTCTGTTTCCCTGCTGCTCTGTGGTCAAGGACTGAGTTAGGCAATTTGAAGACATGCGGCTGACTTCCCAACTCATGAAGATGTTTTTGTATTCTTTTGGAAGAGCATGAAATGAAAACCACATTGATTTTTTTTTTTTTTTTTCTTTTCCTATTTACCACTCATCTGCTGTGTCGGTGACTCTGATACTGTGGCTGCTGAGGGCAAGCTAGCAATTCTGAAAGTGTTTGTGCCTTCCCAGCGGTTCAGTGCAGATGAAAAAGATGCTGAAGGCAGCTGATGCAGACCCTCACTAACGTCCCGGAGCTGTGCCAAGCGCCTCAACGCGTATCAGCTCATCTGTTCTGCATACACTTAGTTCAGAGGTTTCAGTATTTCTGCCTTTTGGCTTTTCTCTCTCTTTTTTTTTTTTTTTTTAATTCCCTTCTGCCATTCTCCTTGTGTGCTCCAAGGACCTCTTTGTTCATATGTTAAATAAATGTTCATATATTTTGTGCCCCAAAGCCATCAGAGAAGTTTGGGGTAGTTTGTATTCTTCCACTTAACAGAGTGTTAAACAACCAGGAGACATACTATGTAAAAGACCAAAGATCTCAGAAGAACCCATAAGGCATTGTTTGAGCTATTGGAGCTGAAGGATTGAGACGGGAAGTCCCTTCCTAATCAACATTCAGTGGTTCCTTACGGCCAATAGAAAAAAACAAGTTCAGCTGGGAAAAATGAACGGACCTTTTGGCCATGATTTTATAGATTTGAGATATATTTAATTTAAAAAGAATGGAGCCCCTGGTTGGTATGGCTCAGTGGATTGAGCACTGGCCTGCAAACCAAAGAGTCACTGGTTCGATTCCCAGTCAGGGCCCGGCCCATGCCTGGGTTGGAAGCCAGGTCTTCAACCAGGTCCCCAGCTGGAGGCATGTGAAAGATAGCCATACATTGATGTTTTGCTCTCTCTCTTTCTCCCTCCCTTACCCTCCCCCCCCCCCAAAATAAATCTTTTTTAAAAATTGAAAAATAAATTAAAAATTAAAAAAAATCTTAGATCGTAAGCAGGTAAAAGTAACTACCATGCTGTGTGTGTTTTAATATAACATAAGGTTACTTTGTATTTATTTATTTTTGCTTAAGCCCTTCCCCTTTTTCACCCAACCCTATAATCCCCCGCCACCCCATCCACTGTCAGTCTGTTCTCTATCTATGAATCTGCCTCTATTTTGTTTGTGAGTTTATTTTGTTTATTAGATTCCACATGTAAGTGAAATTATATGGTACTTGTCTTTCTCTGAATTATTTAAGCTAGCATAATGCTATCCAGATGTATCCATGCTGTTTTAAAAGGTCAGATTTTTGTCTCTTTTTTCACAGCCAAGTAGTATTCCATTGTGTAAATATACCACAACTTTTTTTTACCCATTCATCAACTAATGGGCACTTTGGCTGCTTCCAAATCTTGGCAATTGTAAGTAACACCTCAATGAACATAGGGGTGCATATAATCTTTCAAATTAGTGTTTCTTATTTCTTCAGATAGATTTCCAAAAATGGGATTGCTAGGTCATAAGGCAATTCCATTTTTAATTTTTTGAGGTATCTCCATACTGATTTCCACAGTGGCTGCACCAGTCCGCATTCCCACCAACATTGCTTGAAGGTTCCCTTTTCTCCACATCCTCACCAGCACTTGTTGTGTATTGATGTATTGATGATAAAGGTACTAATTTGCATGGATAGACCTGACTACCCCAATAGACTGAAGATGATCCTGCATATTAAGTCTGATGGGTTCACTCTCCTAATTAAAATCTCTTGGCAAATCTCCTGAACTCTAGCTGGGCATAGATGGCATGTGAGCTGGGTTCACTTGTTTGGATCCTTGTAACTGTTTATACACAGCTCTAGTGCAGCACTGATCCTTCTCTGTCTTCCCCACAAGCCTGAGCTCACTGAGCAAAATCTCCTTCATACTCTGTTTCTAGGGCAAATAGTAAGTACTCAGTACATAGTTTATAATCAAGTTCACCCAAAAAGATATGCTAACAGAGAGCAAATCATTTGTGTTGCCAGTGAAGTAGATAATAAATGCCAAATCACAAGTTCAAGAATGTAAAATTTGGATTAAAAAACATATATTCAAAACCGACAAGACTACTTAGGTTTCTGCATGGTATGTAAAGGACAGATTTGTTTTGAAGACAACGTTTCAGGAATAAGCAAGAGGAACGTTATATTTCATAATAATGGTAGCTAGGGTTGATTAAATACCCTATGCCCGTTTCTGTGCAAGGCAGCCTGTGTCTAGTATTTCTAATCCTCACTCAAATATGTGAGACTAAGACGGAGGAAAATGTAGTAGCCACGGTTTAAATTAGAAGAAACAGTAATACTAATAAGATTAAACTAAAGTTAAATATCATTAGAGCGTAGTAGCCTAAAATGGCCTGCGAGAGGAGTGTATTTCTCATCTAAGAGACCATGGAACTGAGCTCGGGGAGATTACAGTGGCAGGGAAGCCCGGTCTGGCTGGGCTTCTCTCCTTTATGTCCATTTCTTGAAAATGTTGACATGGTACTTGAAGAATATCTTGTTATCCTACCCAATACTGGGTTCATGTTTGGGACCTGCTTCTGGAAAAAGCTGCGGCAACCTGGAAGGAACCACAGAATACACACAATTATGATGTTTAAGAGAAAGTGAGCCTCGGAGAGCTGGGGAATTCCAACTGCTTAAGAGAAACCTCAGGGTTGGCTTTATTTTCTTGTTTACAAAAGTTTTTGTGATCATAAAAGGACTAACTCTTTCTTGGTGCTTTAGAGTTTGTGAAATGCCTTGTGGAACTTGATACTGGAATAGCCAAGTGAGATGGTCAGAGCAGGTGTTGTTTTCTTTTTCAAAATGAGGCTCAAAGAAGTGGTGTGATTGGTCCAAAGCCCCACAGCTACCAAGTGATAAGGCCAAGACTCAGAAACATGTCTGAGCAAACCCCTGAGCCGTTTCAGTTGCATCCTTGGTTGGTTCCTATTCATTCACTCAAATGGAAGGATAATGCAGCTGGGGAAAGTCTGGTTCATTACAGGAAGGGCCCCTGATTCTGTCTCTAGTGCCCACTATGGTTGTAAATTATCCACTGACATGCTAGACAGTGGCACTGAGTTCATGGGCATAAAATGTACCTGGGGAACTCCTGAAATTATAATTCCTCAGCCTTCCTCCCACAGGGTCTGATACAGTAAGTCCTGCCAGGCAAGAGCATAAATGAATCTGTAATTCTAACAGGTACCCAAGTGATTCTAATCAGGGACTTTCAGAGTAGCAATTCTATATCTTTCAATTACTGTTTCCTCGGTGCCTAGCAGAGCACCTTGTACAAACGAGGAACTTTAAATTCATACTCAAATGTAAGAGTGAAATAACTGAATGGGAAATTAGTGTACAACGAAGTAAATCAAATTGGACAGGTAGTCATGCCGTGCCCGTCTGGGGCACGCTAGGAGGTGCCTTGAATATCCGTCTTTGCAAGGGAAGTCTGTCTCAAAGCTTTGGGTACAGACACACTGAAAAGGTGGAACTTGGATGGAGTACCTGGCTGATTTTGCCAACAATTAGGAATTGTAGGATATGCTTATTTTCTCATGCAAAGCAAGAGGAAGGGGCGCGGGGAGGGCTGCCACGTGCAGCTCTGTGGAGGCAAACCCAGAAACCGATGCCCAGACGCACTAGGACGCAACAGGAAACCACAAAGGCCTCAGATCTTTCAGCATAAATAGGAAGTCAGAGTTTACTTTCGAACCCACGGGTGCTGCGCCCAAGTGCAGTGTTCAATCCAGCTCTCCTCCCAGCCCTTCCTTGAGGTTGGCGCAGATGAAAGATGATGCCACCTCGGTAAAAGCATGTTCAAGGGTTTGTTCTGATTAGGGCTGGGAGCAAGCTGCTTTTGTTTGTGAAAAACTTGGGACACAGGTGCAGATTGGACTTGAAAGCATTAATTGGTCTCCCTGGTTTTTCCTTGCAATGATATCTGAAACCTTCGTCTCCCCCTACAAAGTAATCCTAATCCACGTACATTTGCAGAGTAGTTGCCATTGACAGTTGTCTTTCATAGGCCCCATCTGTGGACTTTCGGACCCAGGTGCATAGTAGTAGAACGCTGATGCACACTTAATATGTACTCAGTGTTTGTTGGATTGACATTCGTAACCTCATTCAATTACTACCATTACATTGGAAACTAGTAAGTAGGATATAGACGATCACCACCATTTTGAGCTAAGGATAACGTACGTAGTATGGTAGAAAAGACATGGCTTTTGAAATCGGACCTGTGTTCACATCCAAAATGCTTACGCTTTCTTATACAGAGTCCCTTCTTTTATTCAGCCAGTTATTTCTGAGCAAGCACTACGTGTCAGGTGCCGCAGTGAAAAGGGTGAGCCAAAGTAGACACCTTACTTACAGTCTAGTGGAGGAGGTGGACACTAAGCAAACAATCACTAGATACGGATCATTACAGACCTTGGTAAGTGCTGTACTCTTGTATCTTGCTGGTGAGAGAATAGATTGATGCAATCACTTTGGTAAACAGCAAAGCATTATCTGATCAATTTGGAAAAAACTAAGAGGAATAGCCTTAAGCACAGTGGGTCACATCATTGGATTTACAAAGGATCCAAACAAATGCAGTTTGGAGAACATATTGGGGACCAGGGTGGATGGTAAGAGACTGGAGGGACGGAGAAAAGAGATCCAAGCGAGGTAAGATCATGGTTGCCTGTCTTGCATTATGGTGGGTGGAATGGAGAGAAGCAGACATATTGGAAAGATGTTTGAAAGATAACGTCAGTGACACTTCTGCAGCGACAATGCCGAAGTTGCAGAGTGCATGCCGTGAAGGCTTCGGATATGTCTGACTGCCCCTTCCCTGATCAGCGGCTGCCCAGTAAGCAGAGACCTCCAGAGAGAGAGCGGCATTCCTTGGGCAGACCAAACTTACAGGAGAGACGTTATTTGGCTGACACCACCCATGGCGCTTTTATATAGAAATGAAATGCTTTGCCTTTGGGTTTTATCAGAGACCTTGCCAGGAAGCAGCCATGTGAACACAATATTACTTTGGTAGTAGTCCTGCCAAAAATGCCTAATCTGAGTTTAATCGTGAGGAGATTTCAGAAACTCAAATCGAGTAGTGTTTTTCAAAGTAACTTGTCTCTACCCTTCAAAACTCTCGAGGTCGTAAAAGATGAAAAAAGACTTGAAGAAGGGTTCCAGATTGAAGGAGATTAAAGAGACACGACCGCCAAAGGCCTGTGTGATCCCGAATTGGATCCTAGGCTAGAGAAACATCTTTTCCTTTTAACGTAAAGGGCATTTGGCGGTTGCCTTCAAAGGGCCGAGTGTAGTTCAGGACTGTGCAAGTGTAACTGCTCCTTCACTGGTAAGCCAGCCGAGTAGAAACAAGATGCCAGGCGGAAGGTCCCCGGCCGGATGAAACAAGGTGGCATTGTGTTTGCCCCCCATGCCATACGTGAATTTGCTTCAGAATTCATACAGTTGAAAAGTAAAGTTTAATTGGAACCCGGTATGATCTTTCCAGGAATAAAAGCTATATAATCATATTTTTTTCTGACTTTGGAAGCCAGGAAACTCGGAGTTGAAAGTTAACATTCAAGTGGAATATTGAGCCTCTGTTGGTCACATTCTCATTTTTCTTTTCATGAGTCTTACATGACAGATTCTACTTATGTGTGACCGTAATATCTGTGTGTGTTGGGAGTGGGGTGTACAAAAGATCTTAAACCCTTTGTGTTAGTTTTCTATGGCTGCTGTAACATTACTATAAACTTGACGGCTTAAAAATGGTGCACATTTATTTTGTCAAAGCTCTGAGACAAGAAGTCCAAAATCAGTTTCACCAAGCCGAGGTCCAACATTGGCAAGGCCTTATTACTCCCTTTAGAGGTCCCAGGGGAATATGCTCTTCATCTGTTTCAACTCATGGCTGCCAGTCTACCTTGGGTTGTGGCCATATCACTTTAATCTTGGCCTCCGTAGTCCATTGCCTTTTCTTCCTCTAAAGTCAGTCTCCTTCTGCATCTTTCTCTTAAGGACATAAATGATTGTATGTAGAGCCCACCTGGATAATCCAGGATTATCTCTCCATCTCAGGATCCCTAAATTAATCACATCAGTAAAACTTTTTTTTTCCTTTTTTTTTTTGCCACATAAATTCACATTCACAGATTGCAGGGATTTGGAAATGGGTGTGTTTTTTGGGGCCAGTATTCAGCCTATCACACCTTTTGTGTGAAGAAGTGACATGTAAATACTTCTTGTAATGTAAATAAAAATGAAGTTTGTTTGTTTATTTCTATAATTCATGTCTAGCGAAAGAGGCCAGATTAAAGGAACAGAATCAGATTCCTGTACGATGACTTTTTATTGTTTTTGATGAATTGCATCTAGTTTTCTATTAATTTCCTATTTGGATATTTCTAGAGTAGAGAAATGTATTAAAATTTTGAAAAGTGATCTTAGACCCACTAAGCTTGGTAATCAGTCATATTTATTAATTTTGGAAATGTACACATGTGGCACACTCTCCACATGCTTGATCTTTTACAGTAATTTTTAAACTGTTGAGCTTGGTGATCTAACACAGCAGTCCTCAACCTTTATGGTACCAGGAACCAGTTCCATGGAAGATCATTTTTCCACAGATAAGGCAGAGGGTCTGGGGGATAGGAGCTAGAGCTCAGGCAGTAATGCCATGAAGTTTAGCTCACTTCCACACCGTTCACCTCCTGCTGTGTGGCCCACTCTCTAACAGGCCATGGACTGGTACTGGTCCATGGCCTGAAGGTTGGACATCCCTGAACTAATGTGGTTTGGTTGGTCAGGTAACACTTCTGTAAGGCAGGAAGATTGAACTGTGATAATCTGGTTAGAAAAGAGAGTGGTCCGAGCAGAGGGGACAGTATGAACAGTATCTATAAGATCATATCACCTGCAAAATTTTATCTTTCCCTTCTTCTTTATACCTTTGTTATTGGTGGTAATTTTTCTCTAAATGTGTTTATAAGGACCTTCAGTATTATGTTGAACAGTTAGGATAATAAAAAGCAATCTCGTGTGGTTCCTGATATTAAAGGGAATGTCTAAAATTTCTTCCTGAGTGTGTGATTTGCTAGAGATTTTCAACATATGAGGTCTATCCAGAAAAAGTCCAGCCATTGTTAATATAAGGAGAATGGTTTGTACAACATCAATATAACCTGGCAGCAAAGGATAGTGGACAGGAATGTGCATGTATAACAATGATGACTTCACTGTTCCAGCCAGTGGGGGTGGTAGATGCCATTGAGTGAGCATGTGTACTGTGTGGTTGTCACATTCAAAATGACCAAGCAAGTAGAGCAATTAATCTGCATCAGATTTTGCTTTATACTTGAACATTCCTCCTTGGAAACCATTTCGATGATTCAGAAGGCTGTAGCTATGGGCAACTGGTGGCTGGCAGCTTCATCACCACGATACACGTACTCACGTGTCAAACTTCATGCAAGATTTTTGGCAAAACATCAGCCCCCTACAGCCCAGATTTGGTGCCCTGTGACTTCTGACTTTTCCCACATCCCCTTTGAAAGGGAAGAGTATTCAGACCTTCGACAAGAGTCAGGAAAATACAATGCAACTGATGGCAATTGGAAGAACTGCATGAGGTCTCAAGGTGCCTACTTGGAAGGGGACTGAAGCATCATTGTTCTGCATGCCATGTTTCTTGTATCTTGTATCTTCTTCAGTATTTCTATTTTTCATATTATGTGGCTAGCTACCTTCTGGACAGACTTCATATATATATTTTATGAAATTAAGGAAATGATCTGTAGCACAGAGGGCAGATGATCAGTAGCCTGCATTTGAATAACCATTAAGAATTATTTTATTTAATAGTCCCACTCCATAAGCACAGTGCTCTGCTACTGAAACTTCCTGAAGGCAGTGCCCATTGTCTCCCTGGTGTCTGGGACAGTGCTTGGGACTTAGGCATTCAACAGTGAATGAATGGGTGAGCAGATGAATGACACCTAATAAGTATTTGTTGCATGAATGAAAATTAGCAATTTATTATTTAAATTGAACCAAAAATCTAGCTACTTTCCAAAACCCCTAATAAAATGAATTGAGTTCATGGCATTGGTATTGTTACATCCTCTGAGTACCTCCCGCAGCCAGCCGGCCACTTAACAGATGAAGGAGTAAATGAATGAGTCAATCACAGGGCATTTCTGCCGCTGGCTCTTAGCTGTTGCTCCTAAAGATTTACATTGATTTGAACTGAAGCCAGGTGGTTAAGGATGATTTAATCAGGACAAAAATAAAATAACTCTCTTTAATGGAATAATTGCTTTTTTCATTTTCTCCTTAAAGTTGGCTGTTCACCTTATGCCACTGTTTTTCAGTTTATGTGTGTTGCCCATGAAGTATGGAAAGCGATTATTCTGAGTAAGACAAAAGTAATCCTAAAGGATTGTCTCAGTGCATGACTAGAGGGTTCAAGATTTCAGTATTTCAGTGGAGAGGTGTTGGGTATAGTGGCAGGCTTCAAGTTTACATCAAAAAAGACAGTTGAGGCCCTGGCTGGTGGCTTAGTGGATTGGCACCAGCCTGCAAACCCAAATGTCGCTGGTTCAGTTCCCAGCCAGGGCACGTAACCAGGTTGCCAGCCAGGTCTCCAGTCAGGTCTGTAGGCTAGAGGCAGGTGAAAGGCAATCATACACTGATGTATCTCTCCCTTTCTTCCTCCCTCCCTGCCCTTCCCACTGAAAATAATAAATAAAATCTTAAAAAGTAAATAAATAAAAAGACAGCTGAGAACTTGAGTAAGGATATATACAGATTTATTGGTGAATAACTGAAGGAACTTGGTTCTTATGAAATGAGCAGTTAGGTAAGAATGCCTTAGTAGTTTTAAATAACTGTACAGTGGGTTCTAATCCTACATGTATTTCCCATTTCAAAAGAGATTTTATTTCGTATTAGTTAATTAATTAACACCCAGTATTAGAACATCCAGGGTCCAGAAATGGATGACTTTTTCCTGACTTGGGATTCTGCCCCAAAACCTTTGATGACTCCCTGTTGCCTAGAAGTGACGGTTAGTTTTTGTGGCCCTGGCCCGCTCCGCCCAGCCCCTCCCCCACACTGTACACTCTCCTCTGCGAACCTCTAACACTGTCTTCCAATAGGGAGTCTTCCTTTCCTGGAACTTCTGGAAGAGACCAGACTACCTATAGAGGGCTTGCTCAATGGGTATTAAACTAGTGTTAGAAACCATATGAGGATATAAAACAGAGGTGGAAAAAGTTGAAGGAAATGACTAAGGAAAGAGGTGTTGTACCTGACATGGTACAGCAAAAAGTAAGTGCTGCTTTGGGAACAGGCTGTGTGTCCACTAAAGAAAAAGCAAAGGTGTATGTGGCTCTAGCAGCCAGGACCCAGCTAGATATAGCTCAATGGGAACCCCTCCCCATCCCCGGATATATCAGAGACAGGTCACAACCCTGTCAGTCAAGAAAGGACTTCAGCAGGACCCAACACTGCCCCATGTGGAGCAGCCCAAGCAGCAGCCAGCTCACCAGCAGAGGAGGAGGGGGGACCAAAGAAAGAAAGAAGCAGGGCCTATCACAACCCTCTTCTCCAGGCATTCTTCTGAGCCTGAAATAGCTGCAGGAGGGAGAGAATTTGATGTCATCACAGGGGAGTTTTGAGTATTACAATAGAATAGACACATTTAATGCTTGAAGGTAAACCAAGGACTTGATTATTTCAAAGTATGTACAGAAATACTATGGATCCACCTGAAATGTTATCCCAAGACTCAGAACAGTTCAGGAACAAATTTTACCAGGGAATGGAGAAGCAGATAAAGATGTTTTCTCCCTGGACATCCATCAACTGTGTAAGTCCTTCAATAAACTAGGACACAAGGCTCTGGTTAATGTCCTTGCCCCCTCTCCATCGAGAAATATCTTTATCTACTTAATCATATAAGACTACAACTTGTTTTAATGGCTCTCTTTTAAAGAACTGGAAGGCTGGAGGGAGGAAACCTCTTAACTCCATATTCCACCCCTCTTCCCTATTTACCTGCTCATTGTTACTTTTCTACCCTCATCTGTCATTTTCCTCCTTGGTCACAGTGCTCCAACTGTGGTAATTATTTGCTGTTTCTATAGGATAGAGGCCACATCCTGCCACAGGGCCATTGCACTTTGCTGTTGACTCTGCCTGTATAGTTCCTCACTGCATGCTTTACTCCCACACTCTCCTGCAGTATCCGTTTAATGTAACCTCACCATTAGGGTCCACCCAGACCACCCAGTATTAAAATAACAATGCTTGCCTTCACCGCACTGTTTAACCTCTCAACCCTCCTTTAATTTCTGAATAGCGTTATCACAGCCCACATACTACACATTTGAATATTCATGTATTTTTTATCCCCCCACTCTCCCTGAAGGAGGAGCTTTGTCTTTTCATGATTGTATCCCTACTCCCTTGGAACAGTACCCTAAATATAGTAGACACCCACAAATACTTTCTGAATGAAGGAAGGTTTCCTAACTAGCTTATGGTCTTTCTAGATGCTATTTCTTCAGGCAAGGCAGATTCCCCTTACCTCCTTTCGCATACCGCAGCCCCAACAGCTCCTGCCAAAATCCTGTGCATCCTTTGGGACTCCATTTCCATACCAGCTTCTCTGTGCTGCTGCCCAAAGCAAATTTAACTGCTTTCCCCAAACCCTTAGTTGTATTTCACCACCATCAACTACATGCTCTTAACCACCTACATTGTACTGCCTCTCTGACTCATGCTCTTTTTTGATTTTTAGGTTTTAGAGATGACTAACTCAGCAACCGCAGGTCCTTCTCATATTATAGAATGTAAAGTAGTTGTCTCTGAACTCCATGTAATGGTTTAAATCCTAGATATCTATAGTTTTTAATCCCTTAGTCCCACCCCATGTATTTTCCCTTCTTTGTCTTTCTTCTTTGCCTTTCTTCTTCTTTTTCTTTTCATCTTATCTTTCTTCTCCTCTCTTTATCCAAAGAAGTGCCAACCATATGTTACATGTCAGTCATTTTCTTCAAGCTTCTTTCACTTACTGGTTAAGGAAAAGTCCCCCTGCCATTGAGTGGCCTTCCCTGTGACAATGGAAGAAAGGATTCTCTCTCATGAGTGGCCAATTTAGCAGTTGAATGTCCCTGACCATCTATATTATAATGCTCAGTGGTGGTGGTCAATAATGACTTGAATAGACTTTCCAGCTAATTTCTATTTGGGGGAAGTGACACTGGGCTCTTGAGCACATGAAGACCTTTTATGTCATCCCTGAAATGGTTTGGGAGACAGGCACCTTAGCTATGTGCCTCCCTGGTAGGGTCCCAGTAGGTTTGGGGCAGAAAAGATGGTACATTTCATGACAAAACTTGGAAATGTTAAGCCTTTACAGATGACCTAATGCATTTTCTCCTTTTTTTTTTTTTTTTTTTTCACTTCCTCCCTAGTTTTATTTCCTGAGACCATTTGCATTAGGAAGAATTTCTTTAGATTCCCTAGTTGAAAGCTCTTCATTAGGCAAAATTGGATCTGGAGATCAAATTGTCTCATACTTCTACAGATTGAGATATACATACTAGTATCTTCAGTTGCTTGTTTATGAACTCCATTCACCAGCTTAAATCTCCCTCTCCTCTAAAGCTTGGCCTGAGACTCTGTACATGACCCCAGGCAGAAATAATTTCACTGTCCTTTGTGTTAGTGCATTTTCTTGAAGTCTATTGTTGCAAACACTTTCTTTTAGAAAAATATATTAAATGTTGGTCTCTGCCACTGGACTTCCAACTCCCAAGGGCAATGACTGTGGCTTATTTATCTCTACACATCCAAGGCCTGGCATGTAACAACATGCAACAGATTGTATGTTGTTCACTAGAAATATATAGAGCGACTGTCTGTCCAGTCTAATTAATAGAGCCAATGGACATTTGTTGACTGACTGCCTATGTGCCAGATAATTTAAAATATTTTGTATCTTTTATTCCTATAGTGATCCTAAAAAGGTAGTGCTGTCCCTGTATTATAGATGAAAGCACAAGCAATTTACCCAGTCACATAGCAAGTAGCATATCTATTGGGCTGGCCAAAAAAATCTGTGTAGTTTTTTTCTGTAAAATAAAAGACGTAGTTTTCATTTTCACCAATAACTTTTTGATGTGGATATTTCCTACCTGGTATAATGTTGATTATTCTCAATTACTATCTCAATCTGATCGTTGTCAGCTTCAGCCGGTTTACTAACCATGCATGGAGCATTGTCCAGCGAGAAACCTCCAGCATGAAACTTCACGAATCATTTTGACACATGGATCCGTCACAACACCTCCATCCACTGCACTAATCTTTTTTCTTTGCATATCAGTGTGTTTTTAACCTTTCTTGAAATAATGAAGCATAATATGCCAAAATGTTTCATATTTTCTTTCATCTTCAATATTTAAGTGGCTGAACAAAAATATGCCAATATTTTAAAAGATTTTCTTGATTATTTTTAGAGAGAGGGAAAGGGAGAGAGATAGAGAGGGAGAGAAACATCAATATTTGGTTGCCTTTTACCTGCCTCCAGCTACAGACCTGGGTGGACACCTGGCTTGCAACCTGGTTATGTGCCCTGGCTGGGAATTGAACCAGCGACCTTTGGGTTTAAAGGCTGATGCCTATCCACTGTGCCACCAGCCTGGATCAAAATACACCAACAACATGAGGTTTTTTTTTTACATGAATGCTGACATGACAGTTGTCACAATGCAATCTAACAAATTAATTCAAATGAAGTTAATGATAACTAAGTACTACTAGAGTCGTCTTATGGAAGAAACAAATAAGCTTTGTGGCCAACCCAATAACTTTGAATTTAAGTCGGTTGACATCAAATTCTGTAGTCTCCTTTATTCGAGCTTAAAAATCATTTAGGCACCCATTTATAATGTTTAGCTACCATCTTTATATAAACATAAAACATGATTCCATAACTGTGATCATCCTGGAAGGAATTATAATAATAAGCTAGTTCAGTTCTCATTTATGGATGGCAAAATTTAGTCCTAGAATGGGAACAGGCCTTGGCCAGTATGTCTCCTACCAGTGGCAATCATATTACTCTTTTCCTTTCCATTGCTTCTGCAGTAACAACTTACAAACCCTTAGCAAGTGGGCTCATCCTCCGTTGACCGCGCCCTGTGTTGATCTTTCGAACCTCATGTGGCCCTTACCTTCTCCGGCCAATGTAGAGCATGCTCCTGCCTCTCCTCCCTCTGCCTGCAAAGCCCTTCCTGCCATGCCTCCTGTCTGTCTCCACTTAGACTTCAGATCTCTTCGTGGAAGCTTTCAGAGTACATTAGGTGAAGTAGCTCTGCACTCCCAGGCACACACTTCTATCACATTGCATCTTCCTCCACATTTCTTGTTAGCTTCCTGGGTTTAAATCTTCCTTGCTCGCTTGGCTGTGAATTTCTCCAGGGCAGGTAAGTGTCCTGTTTATTTCAATATCACTAGTGCCTCGTGCTGTCCCTGGCACACAGTTGGCTTTCAATACATTTTGAGTGAGACAACCAATCACTCTAGGAGCCTGGTGAGAAGTGGGATAAGCGCTGGAGATGTGGTGTTGAATATTCACTTTTTTCTTTGGTATCTTAACAGTGTTATTGAAGGATCTTGAGGATCCAAAAGGGACCCCCGTTCCATAATGCCACAGCTGCATACTGGCATCTCTCATGGTTGGGTGCTGTTGTGGAGCTGCACTAAGAACTTCTGTAGGAAGTCAGCCATGACATGCAGGAGGGTCTCCTTACCCAATACTGATCATCTACAGTGTCTGTTCACTGACAGACAGGGAAAAATTGCTTCCAGGTCCTGTTATACCATGATATAACTGACTACAGGATGTGTCCTTATGCAGTATCTCTCTTCTTACCACACTCAAAGCTTTCCACGAAGTAAGATTCCCTCTGATGCATCATCCGATAGGAGGCCAGCAGGATGATGATGGCTTTGGGGAATGCAAAAACATTTCTGACTTCCCTGAATCATATACATTTTTTCTCAGTGTTATGCTAACAGAAAACTCACAGGTATTACAAATAAAAAGAAGGGTCTTAATTTTGACATTGACAGCTAATATCTAGATGAACTTGAGTGATTCACTTGACATTTCAGAGCCTGAATCTCTTTATTTCAAAAACAAAGTGACAGTCTTTTCTACTGTTTGGAAATATCTCAAGGATTGGTTGAATAGTGTTCGTGATGGCTGTCTGGAAACCCTCCAAAGCATGGACACATCTTAAAGATATTAAAGCTGGTGGGAGGAGGTCACCATATGTGATGCGGGGCGTTCCCTCAACTGAAAAGTGCCTTTGTGCTTGGCCGCATGCAAAAACCTTTCTGTAGGGTGTTGGGTACCAGGTTGATAACCTCATCTGAGTCCAGCCCTGGCTGCTTATCCTCACTAAGACTTTCAGAACATCGAGAGCTAGGAGAGTGCATCTACACCAAGTTGTCAAGGAGAGTAAGAGGTTAAAAGACTGAATTCAAATGCCAGACCCTCAAGACCATCATGTCATGAATGAGAAGTGAAGCCAGCTGTTCATTGAATCAGGGCAGTAGCAGGTCTGGGGTTGCCCCACACATGCTCTTCAAGATGTCCTAGGATCACCATTTATGTATTGGCTTTTCTGCCTGGGCTGGTCAGCAGGGTCAAAGTATCAGGTTTGGAACATTTGAAGCATGGTGGGGTAAAAGGGGGTGGAAAGGGTTGCTTTGGGAAGAATAAATGGATTGAATGAGGTGAGGTAGCGAAGGACTTCACGGAGAATTGTATTTGAGGAAAAACCTCTTTTCTCCTGCCTGGAACTGTTGACTTAGCAAAATGGAAGAAACCACATGTACTTATACCCCATGAGGCAGACCTGGAGCTTGGGTGCTCTGAAGGCCATGGAAGGCCCAGCTCTGTGTGGAATACTTATGTAGCTTGTGACCGCAGGAACTTTTGGGGCGGCATAACAGATGATTAACATCCATTACACGCTCAGTTGTGAATCAAAACAAACCTAACTGACCACTGTACAAGTGCTTTCTCTGGTAGTCCCAAATGTGTCTGACAGGGGGCAGCAGTGGGTTCGTGGCCTTGCTGCTCTGAAGCAAACAAAACATAAATTGGGATTATTTCCCAATTAATTCCCAGTCCTTAGCTGTCATGGAAGGACTTTTGTGATCTGACCACTGCTTGCCTTTCCAATCAATAGGTTTGATGTTTTATTTTTGCATTTCCTGTTCCATAGCTACCTGTCCTTAAGCAAGTTTTATAATCCCTTCAAACCTCAGTTCTCACCTGTAAAATAAGGATAAAGCTGCCTATTTTACAGAACTATAATTATTACATGAAATAGTGCAAGTGAAGCCACTTATAGTCTTTTGCTCACAGCATAAGCCAATTCAACATTTGTGTGATTTTTGTTATTATTACTGAAAAGGCTATATCCTAGACAGACCATAACACTTTCTTTAAGCCATTTCGTACTAAGAACTTATCCCCTTATTGAGGTGCTTATCAGAGTATCTTGCTGTTCCTGGATTTACCATCCGACATTCTAACCACATTGAAAACTAGGACAAAGACATTATCTTTTCCACCCGTTTCCCCAGGGCCTGACATATAGTAGGTGCTCAATTAAATGTTTGCTGAGAGAATGTGTGAAGTGTGACTCCTCTAGAGAAGCTTGATTCTCAGTAGCCCCAGAGGCCTCCTCTCCCTCCCCACGTTAAGCACCTACTCTGTGTCAGAAGCCACACCAGGTGCTTGTATGCAAAACCTCAGTAGTAGCCCTGCAACCATAGAGGACAGCTATTATGCAAAGTCTTAAGAAAGGAGAGCAGAGCCTCAACTGAAATGTCTCAAGTATAAACATACTTTTTTTTTTTTTTTTCTTTTTACCCGTTAACCCACTGGGAACAGTCTGAGATCTAAGCAATCCTTTTTGGTCTGGCATGAAAAATGACATCCAGATGTTTTTCCACCTAAAACCTGCTGTATCTCCAGCCATCCCCACCCTGTACTAGCATCTATGTTATTTGTACCTTACCAAGATTAACCGTATCTGTCTGTACTCAGAACTCAGTAAAGTGTAGATGAAACATTTCCTGGCTTAAACAAGTATGAGTCCAGTCATCTCCCTTGTTGATTCCTCTGTGCAGGCAGTATGTCAGGATTCTCTCTTCATTGCCTGTTATCTTCCCACATCATGTGGAAGTGAACACTCTGTCCGTCTTTCACGTGGGAGGGAGCCAAGATTCGCCAGGGTCTTATCTTGCTGCATGGAGCTCTAATTCTGACTGAGCTGAACCCAGACGCCTCTCTTCGTGACACCTGCCGTCATTTCTAGGAAGCAGCCTCACCAGCCCCCAGCCTCACTGACCAGTGCACCCCTCTCTGTGTCCCCCAGAGGCAGGTGTGGCAGGGAACTTCCTCCCACCGAGGCTGAGTTTTCAGTTACCACCCTACAGGAGCAGGCCAGTGGAGTGAAAAAATAGCTTCGTCTTAACTCGGACATCTGTCGCAAGTTGAGAGGTGAGAGCCAAATTCTCAAATTGCTGAACCAATGGCAAAGAAGCCCACTCCACAAGCAGAGGGTATCAACACACACCGAGTCCTGTCAGAATTCACACATCCTGGAAGCCAGGCTGGCTGACCGGGTGGCCAGTTTCATGTGATCTTGCCTCTGATTGCTACACGATTGCTACATGATGAGGGGAGAAACCAGGGATCGCAGGACCGCAGAGAAGCACTCTTGATCTCCAGAAGCCAGGTTAGGTTGGCTCAGTAAGAGCACTTGGAGACAGTGCCCTCACACTTGCAGGCACCCATGGGCTTCTCTGTAAACCCACAGCAAAAAAGTAAACATCTGGGAAGGTCTGGTTCCTCTGCCCTCCTTGCATTTGTTTGGCTCTCCTGGTGCCCCGGTAGCCGGAGGCAGCCAGGTACAGTCAGGCGAGTGTGGCCTTTGGAGTCCAACACACCCAAATCAGATCCCCGTTCCACCACTTGACCCCTGTGTGACCATAGACATGACTTTGAACCTTCTGAGCCCCAATTTCTTTATCTGTAAACTGAAGAAAATGGCAGGAGTATTCTGAAGACTAAACATAAGAACGTGTGTAAACCAATCAGCCTGTAGTACGTGCTTGGCAAATGTTAGTGCTTGGCAAATGTTAGCTGTCTTCCGTTGCTTTTTCCTTTTAAAAAAAATAACAAATGCCATTACAATTGTCATTTGTTACATTGTGAGCTAAATACATTACTGATTAATAACATGGAAACTCTATTTAAACCACTCTCATGAAATTGTAACCTTGTCCTACATCATGTCACATATTTTCCAGATCGCTGCTTTCTTTCTCCCTAACCCCCATTCTGTTTTCTAAGGCAGTCCAGATGGGCCCAGATGCATTCTCATACGGCAGGTAGCCCAAGTCAAGGGTTAAAAATCAGGCCTGCTTCACAGGCAGATGATCTATTCATAACAAAAATTGCCTCCCAGCTATTGCCCACAGCTGAACACTGTTAGTCTGAAGCCATCCTTTCATTTGTTTCTTATTGTTCTGCAGTGTTTACATATCTGAAGTATTAGCTTGGTCTTTTGTCAGAGTACAGGCAGAGGGCAAACCCTCCCAGATCAGCTTTCTGTCGAGTGCCTTGTATTCTTTTAGTCCCCTTGCCTCTGTGTTACAAGCCTTTTCTCTTTTATAAGAACTCATTTAAATAGGAAAATGAATTTTAAGTAGTTTCTTTTTTTCTTTCTTTAGCATGACATACAACATTCTCAAAGAACTACTATTTAATGTGGAGAGGAGGGAAAAGATACCGCTGGAAACTCTCAATCTTCTCCCCCCCTCCCCCGCCCCCTCTCACTAGAAAATGCCATGGTGTCCCTTGAGTTTGTAAGGGACACATTCCCTTGAGGGCCCAGGATCCAAGATGAGAGGGGCTGGCTCCAGACCAACATTAAAGAAGGGGCTGCCTGCCTCCTATGTCTTTGTCTCTCTGTTTTTACAACCTACCCCCCCACCCAAAGTGTCTTGAGAAGGTTATGGATACCTGAGTCAAGATTTGAATGTAAATCCTGATTTGGCCCTGTTTGTAAGCCTGGGAACTCTATACTATCTCTGAAAATTGGTTCCCTTCTCCATCAAAACTGTGTATAACATAGGCTGGCCCAGCACCTTAGGAAGGGAACTGTATATGAGAATGTCCCATGTGGAGATGACAGAAGGCTTCATAGCATGTGCCATTTCAGCTGATTGCAGTGGCTCCCTGGGACACTGGACACGTGGTCCAGAAATGGCAGGAAGGAAAGACGACCATGATTGGTTACCTTCTGGGATGCTGGTGAGTGTGTCATTTATTGCTGTCCCTGGTATTCCCATGACGTGGCCAAAGAATGTTGGGTTTCACATCCTTTCTTGTCTGTCTTCTCCTGACCTCTTCCCACCCAGCTGTCACTGTCCATTAATTCTCTTGTCAGTCTCCTCTGCTATAGAGGTGATGTAACGGATCAACTCCTTCACCCCAAGCAACTCAGCAAATATTCAATAAATACTTCTAAGTATATAACACTTTTTTAGTCACATAGTAGTTGAGTTACCTAAGTATCTGTGGGTAGGTTTTAATTCTCTTTGTTCAGCCAGTTTAGCCTTGTCATCTTCACCTAAACCAGAGATGGATACAGAGTCCTTCACGGGAGTATTCGTCATGTCTCGACTGGCATGGACATGTCCCAGATTCCTCCTACGACACGTGGGAAGCAGGAGCAGGTTCTTTGGGGGGAACATTTCCTAAAGGCAATGATTGATTCATAGACACAGAAATTCTGACTTTCCTAAAGAGATGCCCTGATATATCACCCAAGTCTCTCTTTGACCTTATATCATATGCTTTTAACAGAGTAAACACTTAATTGTCTTTATTCACAGTGGAAGATCTTGCAATGAGAAATTAACTCATCTAAGTGATAGTGTTGACTCTTACCTGCCACCTTCCCTAGAGCCAGTACTTTAGAATTCTAGTCAAGATGGTGTCAGGTTTTGCTTTTTCAAATTAAACACCATGTGTATTGCAGTCCATAAAGAAGAAGTATACCTTGGCCAGTATGAAAGTGATGATGTTAACATGGGTAATACATTTCTGGGTCACCAAATGTACCAGGCATTGTACCAAGGCCTATAATAGACTGTGCCACATTTAATCTTTACAGACCTGATTTTTTGCCCGATTTTTCAGATGAACACCCCTAGGACTAAGGTCACACATCAAGTTAAGACAGACCATTGAGAGTCAAATCAGAAATGCTAAGTCTGCGGTCAGGTTTATGAGATGATAACGGAAGCCAAACAGTAGTATCAAAGCAAAAGGTCGTAACAAGGGAAATGCAGAGACTGATCAGGAGCAGGACAGGAAGAAAAAGCACCTGCGAGTTAGCAGGCAAAAGCCAGGCATGTGATGGAGGCACTGTGTAATAGGAATAGCTAGTGTAGAATCAAAACAGATCGTTGGCTGGGCTATATTTGAGAACCACTTAATGTTTGGTACTGTGCTCACTCCTGGAAGATCTAATGTAAAGAGATGATATGGTTCTGATTCTGAGGGTCCAACTCACCATGTGACATCAGAGCAACAGAGCAGAGAATCTATTCTGACAAATCCTGCACAGAGCACCTTTCCTGCTCACTATCTCCCTCTCCTGCCCCACCCTACCTGGCCCTCCTCCCTTACAGAATCCGTAGAAGGGACCATTGTTTACCTGCCACAGATCATTTTGGCTGTGAAAACTAGGCAAGACGTGATTTTGTATCTTTGGAATCATAGAGCTCTTGAAGCTTTCAGAGCTGAAAACCAGTCCGAACCCACTGGAACCAGTCACTTATGTGCAGAAGAAGGCTGAGTCCAGCTTCTTGTCCACAGGGGAAAGAAAATTAGGGAAAACTTTAGGAAGACCTCACAGTTTTCTTGACTATTCAGTCGTTCACAAAGCAACTTTGGGTGCATTAAGTATAAGTGAGTGAGGAACATACGGATTACGTTTCTATTGTGATCATAGAGGGGTTTCAGAATGCTGAAGAATGAGGAATTAATTCCAAAATGCTTTGAAAATAACTCAGGATATTGTAGGCAATATTTGGCTGCCTTCCTCCATCCCAAATTTAAGAACTATAGTGGTACCTCAGTACTCACTGTTAATTTGTTCGGGAACTTGTGACGAGTGCCGAGACCGACTCATGCAAGTTCTAGCAAGTGATACGGGTCCTGAACAAGCGCTGAGCACTGCAACGTTTTTTTCTCACCATAATGTGACAAGTGCAGGATTTGACAAGTTCTGAAGCCAATGAGCGCTAAGATATGATTGTATTTGGTTGGGTCACAAGCCTGCTCACTGCTCAAACTGCAAAACCTAGGAGTTCTCTGTGAACACATTTTATGTGTTCTTATTTTGCGCAAAATGAAATAAAGTTTCTAGGAAGGGCAAACTCTTTCCTGGAGGACTCTTAACCTTTCAGGAACCTCCACATAGAGGAGAGAGAGTGTGAACATCATTAACCACTTGCCACTTACAGGAGATTGGACATGTGTTATAGTCTAGCATTGCTCTTAATGTTAGGGGCATTGTCAGGTTAATGATAAGTTTAGCCATGTCCCAAACCTGGGTGGTGATTCAGTTCACAAAGGATAAAATATACATATTACATGTCAGTACACATTGCATATATATTTATAGATATAAGCATGCACACTTACATAACGCGCATTACGAGAGCCTACAGTCTGAAAGTATAGAGTTAAGGGAAGACACTGGGAGAACCATGAACCCAGCACTGGGGTAGAAGTCAGGGTTTAGGGAAAGCCTCCCAGATCAGGTAATCTTGAGCTGACGTGTGAGGGTTAGTCAGGGGAAGATGAGAGGGAATGCCTGTTAGATGAAGAGAGGAGAATTTATGAAGAAGGAGAAGAAATGAGAAAGAAAATGGCACACTTGGGGAATTTCTAGGCTATGATGGGCTTGTTGCAATGAAAAATGCTGGGGCAGTGGATGGGGAAATGATAACATATGTGATTAGGCCAGACAAATGGAGAAAAGCCAGATCAGAACAGTTTCATGTATCATGGGGAATGTCTAAAGGATTTAGGTAGGGGAAATGATAGAATTAGGTTTGCATATTAGAAATATTGTGCTGGAAGTATGGAAGTTGGAATCTCTGAGCTGGAGTTATGGGGATGAAGAGTGGAGGACAATATTTGAGGCAAGGACACCCAATTAATCATTGTTGCAATAATCCAAGCAAGAGGTGATAAAGGTCTGGACTCATATAGTGTGAATGGGGAGAAAGAATAGCTTGTATTTGAAAACTAGAGGTAGTAGTACATGTGACCTATGGTGGGTAGAGGAGAGAGATGAAAATGTCAAGAATGGTAGGTATCCCGATGGATGGGTAAATAAGGTACCATTCATTGAGACAGGAACCCCAAAATAAGATTAGCTTTGGGAGGAAGGGTGGCAAGTTCTATTTTAGACATGCTGCTGAGACATTCAGGTCAAATGTTCAACATGGAACTCAAGAGCAAGACCTGAGTTTGGGATAAAAATCTGAGACTTGACAGTATAGAAATTGTTATTACGCACATGGAAGTGGATGGGCTGCCCTCAGGAAATGTGATAAGTGAGATGAGCACAGAGGAGAGAATCCAGGAGGGAAGAGGAAGAAGGACCTGTCAAAGATCCAGAGCTCATAAGGGGTTAAGGGCTGGACCTGAATCAGACTTTGGGCTCCAGATCTTTCCACTATCCCAAAAGGGAGTAGAATTAAACCATCTGTTGTTTCCCGTTTCTTGAGAGCATTTATGTCCTCAGATCTTTATATACATTATACCACTTAGGACTCATACAAAACCTCGATGATAGATGAGATGATCCCCATTTATAGATGAAGAAACTGAGTCTCAGAGAGAATCAAAGGCTAATAAGTGACCTAACTAGAATTGAGACCCAGATTTGTCTGACCCCAAGGTCTATCCTCATATTTCTCAACCATGTTCACCGCCTTTAGGATAAGAAGGTATGTTTCCTCACTGTTTCACAGAAGAGGCAAATAACTCATTACAGCGGAATCTAGGAAGTGCGAACAGAGAGGTGAATGCTTAGAATCCCCATTCATAAACGGAATTCTCCATGCTCTTTTTTGTGAGTTGGGATTTGGCTGGAATGTGTATATAAATGGTTTTTTGCTAGTAAGATGATAGCACCGTCCATTTGGAAGGAGAGATGAGCCACCACGGAAATACTCGGCCCCACACATGCTTGTGGCTACCCTCTAAAATCCCCAACCTGGTTGGAGGCACTCAAAATAAAACCTCCTGTTCCCTTCCAGGACCACTGGCGCCTGGAGACTGCCTCCTACCACAGCCAGAGGCTTAGACCACCCTCCGGGATGGTGGGGAGAGGCAGGAAAGAAGTTGATGGTGCTGGAGTTGCTCTTCCCTGAGCCCAGTCACCTCTCCCAGAGTGGTGTGAGCAGGCGCCTGGGCTTTGTCAGGGCAGGGGAAGCCAGCTGACAGTAACACAGCCTCAATGGAGCCAGCTTGGGCACAGGCATGAAAAGAAGCAGGAGCACGTGGAGAAAGGCTTCTAATCTTTTCTCCACCACTTCTGATCCTGGTGACCCTGGGCAGTTTGCTGACCCTCCTCACGCCTGTCTCTTCAGCTGGAAATGGGCTGCAGAGGTTTGACTGCACACATGGTCAGGGGAATTGTAAGCCTGAATGCACATGTACGCTCACAGTCACTTGATGCCTGATTCATTTCCTGGTCCAATCCTGCATCCCGACTCCCACTGGATTTGTAAACTTGAGGAGAACAAGGATTATGTCCCTTGTAAGGCTTCGAGACCCATCTTTCTTTATCTTTTTATGTTTGAAATAGTAGTTTGAGTTGAGTGTGTATCCAATAAATAATGGGTTGACTAAATAATTGGGTTTTTCCATAAGATGGCTCTGTAGTGCTTAGTTGTCTTTAACCTCATTCAAAACAATGTTTTAGATCGTATCATGTCAGCTGTCATGTCAGTACGCACTTTAAAAAACTTACCAACATCAGTGAATTTTTGAGTAGCCATTTTAATATTGAAGATGGAAGAAAATACACAACATTTTTGGCATATTATGCTTTATTCAACTGAAGCACAAAAAAAAAAAAAAAAGAAAGGATGTGTGTGCAGTGTATGGCAAAGGAGCTGTGACTGATGGAACATGTTAAAAGTGGTTTGTGAAATTTCATGCTAGAGATTTCTCGCTGGAGGATGTTCTGTGCACAGTTGGTAGACCTGATGAAGTTGATAGCACTCAAATTGAGACCTTGAGAACAATTATCAGTCTACTATGCAAAAGATAGGCGACATGCTCAAACTCTCCAAATCAATGAAATTATTGGTGAAAATGGAAAATGTATCTTCTATTTTATGGAAAAAACTTAATGGTCTTTTTGGCCAACCCACTATTTACTCAGCTAATGTAAGATATTAAAGAGAGTAACCACCAAACACAACCAATGAAGGTCATAGTCAAGTAATCCTGAAGTAAACTTGGCCACCAGTCACAGGGGTAGTGGAGCAAAGTGAGTACTTAGAGAAGCTCCAAGAGATTACCCGATGCAGCTTCTTGAGACCCAGGCCACTCCAGGGCAGAGTCTGTGTGGAAATAGCTTTACCGAAGAGTTCTTCTGGTTGACCGGCCGGGGTAGAATGACTCAACTTCATGGAGTCTTAGAGGATTTCAAAGAAAAAGAGATATTAAACATCTCTAGTCCAGCGTTATTTGTTTTGTAGATGAGGAGAAGAAGGTCTAGAAAGGGAAATAAGTTGGTAGTTCAGAGCTTGGATCCTGATATTCCTTCTCTACTATTTACTAGTTATTTGATCTTCTTCAGCTTAGATATCCTCATTTGTGGAATAAGTATAATAATAGGATATATCTCATTGGGTTGTTATGGGTAGTAAACATGACAGTGTCTCCAAAGAGCCTAGAGGCTTCTTTGGCCCAATAATAAGTCTGCGATAGCTTAAGCAATTACTATTTAATTATGTATTATTATTCGTACGTCTATATTATTATTGACTAACATAGAAAGTAGTTTCACTGAGGCTTTTTCCAGCCACAGCATTTCAAAAGCTGATTTTTTTGACAAGCGGTAGGGTATGTTGATGCAAAAATATATCCATTTTTCAAACCATATATGTTTTTTAATTTAAAGTAAATTGCAGAACTTTAAGCTAAGCCCTAATGAACATCATAATGCCTCTTTAGCTTCATGACTCTGAACCTTGTCGCGTGGCCCTTTCTTCCTGAGTTGCCATTTTTCGCTACCTAAGGAGACACTAATTCCTCCTTCCAGGCCTGGCTGGCTTCAGTGTGGCTGCTCCTGGGAAGGCTCACTCTTCTCAGGCAGCTTGGGCTCCTGCTGTACCTGTCTCCTGCCTTACCTAACACTTAGCATATTTTGTCATAATTTTTATGTCTGCCTGTCCAGAATAGGTGCTCCTTGAGGAAAGGGTCCATGTCACACTATTACTGTTGTGAGAAATATGCTTACCCAGCCCATGAAACAAACGGACAAAGAGGCCAGGAGTATGGCCAAAGCAAGCTCTTTTATTCACGGTTCTGCAGAAATGGGCATGCAAGCCAATGATAGGCAGGCACACGTGCTCAGATCAGGTGAACAAGAATTTTTAAAACCCTGATGCAGGGGTGCCCTCCCCTGTTTCCCCACTGGCTGGGTACACATTCTTAGCTCGAGGTATCTAAAGCTGGTAGGTCATTTTAAGACTCCCCTTTGGAAATCCCCTAACTGGCTCTTGGTTGATTGGCATACCGTACCCTCTTAGTCATGCTTGATAATGTATAACTCCCTCCCTTTGTTCTCAGAGGAGCCAGGAACCCATGACTTGCTTAGTTAGGTCCTTACTCTATTAATTCTGTTAACTCAGAGGCCTCCTGACTTGTTTGTAGTCTGGCTCAGCCGTTAATTATTCCCTAAGGTAGGATAGTCCAGTTTGAGGATCACCTTTCTCTTTATTCCTTACATTGTTACTATTACTATTATTGTTATTATTATTTTGCATTATTTTTTACACCCTTGTTGCTGATCTCAGTGCCTGACATATAGTGTGCTATCAAATGTTTTGTTTACTTGTGACTTTCAATAGCTTTCTTTATATTACCCATAATTAAAGAATATATCAAAGGTCTGCATACAGTTTAAACAATACTAAATTGAATACCCATGTACCAACACCCATGAAAAAGAACATTACGAAAGGGAATATTGCCACTACCTTTTAAGTGAAAATTTTAGCTATAAATGTTAACTGTCTTTTTGTTGTATTTGGCTTAATGGTCTAGCTCTTTGAAGCAATTTTGAACCTTCATTTGAACATGTCCAAAACAAACAATCCCCCAAGTTTATATCATCTGAAAATATGATAAACTTCGCTTTTATATCCTCTTCTACTTCATTATTAAGAACATTGACTCGGTAGACCGAGGAGTAATCTGGAGACCTTCTTACATGGTTGTAGTTATGTTGGATGTGGTCATTCAACCTGGTCACCCCACTGTTTCATCATACAAGCCTCATTTCAAGGAGGAATATGGTTTATTTGGTTTTTTAACACAAATGATATGCTGTTTATATGTGGCAGCTTATTTAGTCTTTGCACAAGTCCCCCAACATTCATATCATTCCTCCCATTTTGGATTTGAGGAAACTGGGACCCAGAAAGATTGCCTTGTGTAAGATCCCCAGGAAAAATGGCAATTGGGAATAGAACCAAGATAGGACTTGGACTCATTCATGCCCTCTTTTCTGTTCTTCACAATGATATCGGGGAAAATTTATCAAAGCCTTTGGAAATGGAGGTTCTTTCACCAACATGTATTCAAGGCCAGGTCTGTTCAGTTTGAGTGAGTCTGTGTTGGTTCTAATGGCTCTTGCTTTCTGCCCTTGAAAGGCAAATGAAGTCTTCAAAAGGTAGCCCAAAAACATGGCCTTATTTTGGCAGAGTTGCAAATAGAACCTGCACAGCACAGGTGGCAAACACAAGGCCCACGAGACGAATCCAGCCCTTCACCTTTTTTTATCCAGCCTGGCACCTTCAGTCCAGCACCTCGTTTCTGCCCAGCTCGCAAAACTGTTAAGGAGGAGTTACATTTATACAGTCCTAAAATGACATTCAGCCCTTTGAAGGCCACCCCACGGCTGATGTGGCCCCTGGTGAAACTGAGTCTGACATCCCTTCTGTAGAATGTGATACCTCTCTGCTTTGCACTGTTAGAACCTTGAGCATGTTATTTAACTTTCTGCCTCAGTTTGTACTTCTGTACAATAGGAATAATGATAGACACTTTCCTTAGGATTTTTATGAGGATTAAGTGATTTAATGCCTATAATGTGCTTATAATAAGGACTTCAGTAAGTACCCAGTCAATCTCAGCTGCAGTTCTTGCCAACAGCACCATTACTGGGAAGTCAGCATCCTGTAAGGACACCTGTTGTCAGTGGAGTAAAATGAACTCTCTCTTTTTGGCTAAGAGAGCAGCCTCTAGGCCAAGATAGCCATCAGCATGGAAACAGCTTTCATCAAAATATTTAGGTTTATTGCAAAGGATTAAAGCACACATAAATATACAAACGTGCTTTCTCTTTCTCCCTCAAAGCAAACTATTACTTGGTTTCTTCAAGAGCCCAGGGTTTAGGAGTGTCTGGAAGTGCCCTGGGAAAGATTGCTGTGTCTTTGTTTTCTTGCCTCACTGGGGATGTCTGATGAGAAGCATGTGCATTCCAAATGTCTGAGCACACACAGGAGTCAACGCAAAGCTTTCTCCCTGGACAGAGCCAAGCAGAGCGTCCACCGGGCATTTCTGAGCAGCCGAGCCACAATGTCCTCATGAAATTCTGCTGCAGCTGACACAGGAACGTGCTTCAGTTGTGAGACTTAGCGGGGGAGCCATGCATGACCTTTCTAAGCAGTTTACTTATATAATGAAGAAAGAAACATACAGGGTTTGAGGCCAACATCTGTCTGGGTTCAAATCCCATCTCCGCCAGCCACTAATTGTGCGACCACATACAACTCAGCCTCTCGGAGTCTATCAAATGAGGCTAAGAGTTCTGGAAGGGAAGGGGCTCAGGGCATAAAAAGACAATTTCATTTTGGTGGGTGTCCATCTACTCATCCTTTCAAATCCTGGGTCCTAAGTGGTTGTGAATATGGAATAGTCTTGTTCACCCTAAAGCAGCTGCTACTCACCCCCAAAGCAGTTAGGGAGTAGTTTATAGTGTTGGCATATGATAAATTTTTCCCTGACAAAGATAAAATGAAAGAAGTGAAATCCATTAAGTGTTCCCACTGGCTGGAACACTTCATATCATAAACACTCCTACACAAATGCACACACGTACCTCCACACCTACCTGAATAACATATATATATATTTTACATCATCTTCTTCTAAAAGCCTTACCTGACCCCTTGATTATGTCCTTCGCTTACATGCTCATATAGTAACATTTGATTTTCCTTATCACAGTTTGTAATCACACATTGGTGTGATGATTTTACCAATATCTGCCTCAGGGTGACCAAAATGTCCCAGTTTGCCTAGGACTGAAGGGTTTTCCAGGGTACAGGACTGTCAGTGCTAATGCCAGGAGAATCCTGGCCAAATCTGAATGGGAGCTCACCTGGTCTGCCTCCCTATCAGGACTGCAGGCTCCAGGAGGGCCAGGGCTTGCTCTTTTGTTTGCCTTGTATTCCCAGTGCCTGGCACAGATGTGGATCACAACAGGAGTTCAGGAAACATCTTTTGAACCCGTTAGAAAAAGAGTGAATGTGTCAATGAAAGATGACCTGTCTTTTTTGTAGAAGCCTGTTATTTTTTTTCCTGAGAGTATTTTTTTTCTGTTTGAGGTATAAGATGCCCCTTTTTCATAAATTCTTTTTATTTGACAACATTTAAAGTTGACAGTATTGTGTAGTTTCCTTGTCATCCCTTACTTATCTCCTTGCTGGTTGGAAGTTGGAAATCCTTCTGATTTAAGGGTACGTAATTTAGTGAAAAGGGAACTGAAATAATTGGGGTCAAGAACATTTAAAGAAAGTTTGTCCATGTGCTCAAATGCTGGAGTATACATTTTTATGAGGGCACAAATTATGCATATTTAGTTCATTTCTGTATGCCCAGGGCCTAGCATGAGACCAAGCATGTAAGGACTGAATGTTGTAGAATAAATGAATGACTGATCCTCTGCCTAGCCTCAAGCATGAAGGAGTGGACCTGGTGTGCCAAATTCCTTTTGATCCCCAACCCTCAAACTATACTTATCCACAAACATAACTACGACTTCAGTGTCCATCCCTGCTGGATGAATGGAAGTGTCCAAAGGAGTGAACACATGGTTCATCCTTGTCTGTCCTGGCTTATCTCTATACATTTTCCCAACATTTGAAAGGACTTCCATGATCTGCAACAAAAAAAGGGGTGGCACCTTGACTACTTGGTGCACCTCACCTGCATAGCTTTGTTCCAGCTCTTTTCTTGACCTGGAATGCCCGTTCTACTTGAGCTGGTGAAATCCTCTAAGTTTATGTCCCATTCTCTAAGAAGCCACCTCTGGACCATTTCCCTCCTCACTGCCTGTGTCCCCTCCACAGTTTATGTTTGTCTCTACCATCCCATGGACCACATTGCATTGTTTGTCTGTTTGCTTATGGAGCTCCCTCTAGATGGGCAGCTTCTTGAAGGCATAAAAGAACTTTGCCTTTGTGTCTCCAGCACCCAAGAGAGAGAGATGGCATCCTGTAAGGTTATTAGTAAGTGTAGATAGAAGGAAGGAACTGTATCAGTTATCTGTTACCACAAAAATGCTAGGTAACAAACAAACCCAACATCTTAGTGTCATACAATAAGATGTGGGGTGGTTTTTTCGGTGGTTGTTTTTGTTCTAAAACCTATCAGATGGCTGGATGATTCCAGTGACCTGGGCTTGTTGGCTGCTGGTTAACTAGGAGGATTCGCTGAGGCTGTTTTTGCTCTCATGTATGTGGGCTTCACCTGCAGTATCAGGGCTGACTCAGCTCTGGTGCATGACTTTCCAGCAGGCTTCCCTAGGCATGTCCTCATGGCAAAGGTAGAGGAGCAAGTGGAGGAGAAGAGAAGCACACAGGCCTCTTGGGGGTTAGGCCTGGAAAATTGGCACAGTGTCCCCTCTACTTCATTCTGTTGGCCAAAGTAAATTACCAGGCTGGCCTAGATTCAAGATCCATGAGAGAAGCTGCAAGGTCACATTGTAAAGCAGGTGGATCCATGAATGGGTAGGAAATGGAGACCAGTCAGTCTGCCATGGAGAGGGAGCCAACAAGGAAATGGCTCGTTGGTTTCTTTCCAAAATGATCTATTTTGCTATCCTGGCATCTAAATGAATTTATGAGAAAGGTTTCCAATGACGAAGCCATGCGTTCCTTTGGAGAGAGTGACTTCCCCATCGTAAGAGGTATTTAATAAGAAGCTGAATTCCATCATCATCAAAACACCAGATGGGAGAAGGAAAAGGTTCCTTCTCATCCAAAAGGTCAGTATTTTCACAATTTTATCCGTTTCTTTCCAGATTAGCAAAGACCCGATTTTCGTACCCGGCGTCTGGGGCCCTTATTTCTCGGCCATGGTTCCTGGGTTCTGGCTGAATGAAGGTGGACAGAGTGTTACTGGGAAACTGGTAAGCTGGCACTTTTTCATCACAGTCTTTCATGTTTTTACACCCATGACTAGCTCATTTTGTCACACTCCCCATATACCGAGCATCTGGAGGGTTTGCTGGATCCTAAATCAGAAGAATTCGCTTTCTCCCAGTGTACAGTCGAACATATGGAGCGTACGCTGTGCCTGCCAAAGGAATGAGTGCTGGCCTAGGCGACGGTGACTAACTCGTCTTCTCATCTCTCTTTCACACAACAGTCTATTTTTCTCATGGCAGCGAGAGTGATAACTGTACTTTGTGAAAAGGACCATGCTACTCTCCAGCCCAAATCCTTCAGTGGTGCCCCATAGCCCTTGGGGCATAGTTCAGATAGTTTTCTGTGTGCATCATTTTCTGTGTGGTGTATCCCCTTCAGTTCCACACACGTATTTGTCACCAAGGCTGGATTGCCTGACTCAGAGCTTCCCCGGGACTTCGGTTGTTCCATCCCTCCCTGCTCAGAGAGTTCTTCACCGCCATGATCATCTTATACTTGTCCTTTAAGACACAACTCTACTTCTTAATCACATTTTGTTACTCTTCCTGGTTTACTCATCTGTCTGTTCCAGAAATCAGTGAGCTCCTTAAAGGCAGGGATGCTTCTCTTTGTATCCAATCAGTTCTTAGAAGGTGCTTGCAGCAGATTTGTTGGATGCCTACAGGTGTCTAACAGGGAAGACGGAAGGTCCACAAAAGTGTGACGAGCACTGGACAAGGTGCAGTGCTGGCACAGAGCAGGATTCAGAAACTCTTTGCAGGGACCGAAGGCATTTGTGCTAAACCTTGTAAGGTAAGAACAAACAAGGCAAAAATGGGTAGAAATTCTCTCTAAGCAAGAGAACTGGTGTAGGAACAAGGATATGGGAGTGAGAATAACAAGGCATACTTAAAGCCAATTGCAGGTAGTCCCGAACTTCAACGGTGGTATAAACTTGTCTTAGAAAAATGACTTACAATAAAAGAGAGTTGGGCAGGGGCCACATCCTAAGAATTCCCTGTTAAGCATGCTGAGGAACTGACGTTTATATCGTAGACCAAAACAAGGGGAAGCAGTGAAAGGTTGAGAAAACGGACAGGAATGTTCAGATCAGACTCATAAAACCTTTGGCTAGCTACACTGAGGAAGAAGGCCTGAGAGCATGTGGTGGGAGGCAGAGAGACCAGATTTAGTAGGTTAGTCCACAGACAAAAAGCCATGAAAGCTTGAGTGGGGACAGTGACAGTGATCATTGAGAATTCAGGTCAGGAGATCAGCTGGCCCCAGAGGCAATAGATGTGGAAGGCAAGAGAAAATGATACTTAGCCTCAGTCGCCCGACCTCACATTTACTATGTTGTAATGAAATCATCTGTTTATGGTCTAATTTCCCCACTAACTCTTCTAAATGTTCAGTCAAATTAAAAGTGATCTGATCCAAAGCTGGATGGGGATGCAAATAACTGTTACTGTTCATGTCTTGGCATATTGCTGTTTTATACTTAGCTGCCTCCAATTCTCTTTCAAAGTCAATGGAAGCGTAGGCAGGTGGCTGGCTCCAAAGAGCATGTTCTCTGCCCTTGTTCTTGTGACAGGCTACAGAAATGAATTAAATGATTTTGACCCCCATCAGTCCCTGGTTTTAAGGACCTCATTGCCTGGTAAGGAAACTCAGTGAGTATAAAATAAATAACATCTGATTGGTCTTAATAACCAGTGCTAGAAATGTCGGGAAGCAAGACATCGCTATATGCCTAAGGCACATTGAGACTGGAGCTTTATATTCTCCTATTTAAACTAGTGCCATGTATTCATACAATTTTAGATTTAAATATCTGTCCCCTTTCTGTGACACACACACAACCAATTGCTGAAATACAGACTTTTTCAAACCTGCATCATGGCATACATACCTTTAGCAGGCGCAGAACTCATAGATGATGCAACCTGGAGACTTTTCTTCTTCTTCTTTTTTTTTTTTTTAAACAAGGATAATGATTCAGCTAACCAAGTCTTTGGGCCAGATGCATTGTCCTTGAAGCTGTCCATCAACAGGTTTTCGGTGACTTAGTATGCAAATTGAACATCTGTGTCAGTCTGGATGCTTTTCCCAGTATTTGGCTCAAAGTTTGCTCTGTTGCTATGTAAGTAAGCCATCTTTGCCTAAAAGTTATAATGTTGTAGAGGAGGGTTGGTTACTCATTTTGCCATTAAACAAAACAACAACAAAAATAAGTCCATAATAGTCCAGGATGGCTTTTCATACGAGTCATAAAAATTGTTGGCCTTTATCTAGTTAGTTGATTGTGCACCACCAACCAATCAAGCTGCATTTGGAGTTCCCTTTGGGCAGTTCTACATACATAGTTTCCTTAAACATACAGACAAGGCATGGCTGACTCATGGCTTACAGAGAGTGAAATTTTAGGAAATCTACAAGCTAGCATAATGGGGCAAAACCTGAATCAAGCACAGAACAGACTGTCCACTACAGCATCAGTCCAGAGAGGCCAAGCAAAGAGACAGAAATGACCTATAAATCAAAGAGATAAAATATGAATAACAATAATGATGGTAATAATCATAACAACAACGCTTGAACCTTATTGAGTGTGTTATTCATCTATGGGAAGGATTTGTATATATGATCTTGTTAATCCTCAAATGATACTCAAAATAATCACAATGCCTGATATTTATTTTGAAGGCTTATTTCCCAGACTTCATTCCAAGAGCTTTCCATGTACTATCTCATTTAATCCCCTTAAAACCCCTAAGAGATAGGAACAGTTATTGTCTGTATTTTACAGATGAGAAGCTGAAACAGAGTACTAAGCACAGCCTAGAGAGATTACTTGATGCTCTGACAGTGGCCTGTTACATGGTTCCTATGCAGTTCACCTTTCCTTATTCGCATTTATTCTTTTGTGAATTCTGATCTCTTCTTTGACAGCACATTGTTGTCTGGTAGAACACTGTAAGAGGAAGTAACATATTTTGTTTTGTTTCATAAGCACATCACCTCTCATATGCCATGTCTGAAAGTGTCTGTTTCATTGTTACATTGTCCATAGTATATTCCAAACACCCAGTCATAAATTCACCATCTAAAGAGAAGAGAGAAGAAAGGAGAGGGAAAAAGAAGCAAAGGAGGGGAAAGAAGAGAATTTAGAAAAACAAAAATGATCTAAACTCGACATCTGAAAAATAAAGATGTTGTCTCATTTTTACAATTAAACACAGATCTTCCATCACAAAGCAAGTTCTTCATTCCAAGCATGTGGCTAGATTAGTACTTAAAAAAAAATGTCCATCTGGTTAACTTCAGGATGAAGAAAAAATAGGGTAGGATCTTTTTTGGCTCTGGAACCCTTGCTGTTTCATCTGACTGAGATGTGGATTCATTTTTCACTCTTTTCAAGCTTGTGCCTCTACTATTTGCTTCCTCTCAGAAAAGCGCATACCCGCACTCCATGGATGATTGATGTTGGTTGCGTCCATCAAGCGCCCATCACGGCTGGTCTCGTGCTCCTCAATACACTCTCCAGAACAGTTGTGCAAAACACATTGCTTTTAGCCCAGGCTTTTTCCACAGAACAGCCACCCGTGCAGTCACTGCATCCAGATGCTGAAGCTTATTTCCAACCAGACCTTGGCCTTTCCTCTCCCTAGGCACCCTGTTCGGTGTTACTGGAAGTCACCTTGATTGGGGCAGGTGTTGGGGAAGGCAGGCTGAGACCAGTTTTGAAGCCAGCCCTGGGTGGCATTGGCTTCCTGGGGTAATTTACCTTTGAATTGTTTGAGCCCAGAATTTAAATGTATGAATTTAAGCCATAGGGTCACAAGGTAGCAGACTGCTTTGCGCTCTGGGCATTGTAGGGTTTGTGTGTTGTGTCTGTTTGTCTCCTCCCTTGTTGCCTGAGCCCAGCAGCCTGAACCAGCCTCGAAAAGACAGTCAGCTGTGTGCAAAGAGCTTGCGGTGTATACAGTGCTGTACAGGTGATGGAGAGTGACTTCATCTCTTCATTCATTCTTTCATTCATTCACTCATGATTACCCTGGGCCAGGCAAGAGGATTATCACATGATTTCTGTCTTCTAGTAGCCTATTATCTTATGGGAAAGTTGGATATAGAATTGATGATTATATTTTATTATATCATATAATAGTAGGTGGCACTGCCCTTGCAGCCTACTGGGAATATGTGTTAAGTGCCAAGCACTTTTAGGTCCTATTAAGATAGAGTATTTCACCTGATCCCCACAGCATGGCTATGTGGTCATTGTTGTGCTGTCAATTTTGCTAGTGAATAAATAACACCGGATAAACAGAGCAGTAAGGTAACTTGAGTAAGGTCTTTTAGTTATAAGTGGAAAAGCCTGGATTCAAACCCAAGTCATCTCCCAGAGGCTCCAGATCTTGCCAGAACTGAATCTGAATTTTGTGTTTATGCATTTCTGAGTGTTCCTTAGAGTTCTCCTGTAGATCCCCTTGGAAATCAATTATTGTCAGTTAGCATGACTTTCTTTTCAAGTATTTCGAAGCAAATGCATTTGGCAGGCTTTGCAAGGCAATGAGAGAAACGTACATGTATCGGTATTGACAGGATCTATGTATAGACATAGGTGTGTCCCCAGCATTTCACATTAGCTAATTGGAATGACTTCATGGGTACAAAGACTAACTCCGCATGAACAAATGCTTCCCTGTTCTCTCCTCCTGCCCAGGAGTTCACTGTATTTTTTGCATACCCACCTGGATTCCTGCACAGTTAATTACCAGCTTGCTTCTATTCTGTTCCCCTCAAACTCCGAGGTCTTTCTTGGGGCTGCTATAACAAACTACCGTAGACTGGGTGGCTTAAATGTATTTACCACAACACAAATGTATTTCTCAGAGACAATGGAAGTCTGGATCAGGGTATCAGCATGGTCACATTCTGGCGAGGACTCTCTTTTGGCTTGCAGGGGGACTGTCTTCTTGTATCTTCACATGGCCAAATGGGAAACTCTGGGCTCTTCAGACCCTCCTTAGGCCACTGATCCCATTCATGGACTCGATCCATTCTCATGTGCTGATCACCTCTCTACGGCCCCACCTCCCAATACCATTGCATTGGTGATTTTAGTGTAGGAGTATTGGGAGGACATGGACTTGCAGTCTGCAGTCTCCGCTCTCAGATTACAGCTAAAGCAATCTTTCTAAAACAGAGACATGATCCTGGCACTCCTGGTAGCTCTCCACTTACCTGTAAAATAAAGCCCAAACTTTTCAGAGCAATGTTTATTTACCTAGCTAGTATTTATTGAGTGCCACTGTATTCAGGGTACTGTTCTGAGTGTGGAAAGGCAGTGAATAAAACAGCTGCTTCTGTCCCTCATGCAGAAACCTGTCTCATTGTCAAGCTGACATTCTAAGAAGAGGAGACAGATAATACACAGGAAGTGATAAAGCAACGCATAAATTAATTTTATTTTATGGTTTAAGTTGTTAAAAGTAATAGAGTAGGAAAGCTTGTGATGGAGGTGAGCAAGGAAAGGAAACCCTGAGGAACACCACCAGACCAAGGGAACAATCAGTGCAAACGCCCTGAGGGGGTGCCTGTCGCCCCTATTACAGAAACAATATTACAGACACAACGAGGCAGCCATGGCTCCAGCAGAGTGAACCAAAATGAGAGTTGTAGGCAATAAATTCAAAGGGTTAATGGGGGCCATTGTATGAATTTTGGCTTTTACTCTGAGTGCCATAGAAGCCATCAGAGAAGTACGAGCCCAGGAGAGATACGATGTAGCTTAGGTTTTAAAGGGAACTGTCTGGCTGCTGCCTGCTCTGGTGGGAGTCATCGCTGGAGTAGGAGTCCAGGAGACAGAAGCAGGTGACCAGGAAGAGGCAGCAATCCAGCCAAGGGAGGATGGCAATGGAGTTGGGAACCAGTGGTCAGACCTTGGGTGTATTTTGAAGATAGAGCCAACAGGGTTTCTTGATGGAGTGAATGTGACATGTACAAAAAAAGAGAGAGGTTCAGGTTTTTGAAGGCAGCATTGCTATTGACGGGGAAGATGGATTGAATGTCAGGGAGGCAAGGGGAGTAGGGAGAAGTCAAGAATTACTCCCAGTTTTCTGACTGTAGTAACTAACTGATAGATCTCCTAAGGTAATCCTCCATTATTTGTCTTCATATTAATAAAAAACACCATTTAGTAAAGTCGGAAAATTAGGATTAATTCTGGAGTCCTCATTTTCCCTCTCTGCCCACATCCAATCCATTAGAAAGTCCTATTAATTCTAGCTCCAAAATACATATCACTGATCCATCTCTGGTTCTTCACCTCCTCTCCCAGCCAAACCACCATCTTCTCATTCCCGGTCTATATTAAATGAATCTTTTTTACATGGCATATAGTTAGGTCTTGCTTTTTCTTTATAGTCTTATAACCTCTGCTTTTTTGGGGGTGTCTAAACTATCTACATTTAATATGCAGATGAATATGAATTTAGATCTTCTATTTTGCTATTATCTGTGGTCACTCCTATTTTTTTTTTTTTTTTTTTTCTGTTTCTGCTTTTCTTCCTTTTTTGGATTGATTGAATATTTTAAAAATTTAATCATTATTGTATTTTTTTTGTTATCCTTTACTCCCTTCACATGCCTCCTCCCCCAGCAGTCACCACACTGTTGTCCCTGTCCAAGAGTTCTTTTTCATGTTTGCTCAGTCCCTCCACCCCCTCACATCCCCTGCCCCCTGTCACTAGTTGTCATTTTGCTCTCCATCTGTAAGTCTGTCCTCGTTTCCCTTGTTCATTAGATTATACAGATGGGTAAACTCATATGGTATTTGTCTTCCTCTGACAGGCTTATTTCACTTAGCTTAGTGATCTTCAGGTCTATCCATGCTGTTGCAAAGGGTAAAACTTTCTTCCTTTTTATGGCTGAGTAGTATTCCATCATGTAAATGTCCTCTAGTTGTTTTATCCACTCATCTACTGATGGACACTTGGGCTGCTTCCATATCTTGGCGATTGTAAATAATGCTGCAGGGAACATAGGGGTGCGTATGTTCTTTTGAATTAGTGTTTTGGATTCTTTCGGATATATTCCCAGAAGTGGGAATGCTGGCTCAAAAGGCAGATCCATTTTTAATTGTTTGAGGTATCTCCACATTGCTTTCCACAGTGGCTGCACCAGTCTGCATTCCCACCAACAGTGCACAAGGGTTCCCCTTTCTCCACATCCTTGCCAGCACTTGTTTGTTGACTTATTGATGATTGCCATTCTGACAGATGTGAGATGATATCTCAGTGTGGTTTTAATTTGCATTTCTCTGATAATTAATGGCATTGAGCATCTTTTCATATGGTTATTGGTTATCCATTGTTCTTTTTATATTTATTGAATATTTTGCAATTTTCAAAATTTTATTTCCATTTCCCTATTGGATATTTTAGGTATATATATATTTGCATTTTTTAAAGGATTTCTTTAGAAATTACAATAACCCTTCTAAACTTTTCAGTGTAATTAGAGCACATATTGTTAAACTTAACGTAGAATACAAGAAATATTCAACTCTATAGTTTCATTTACCATCTCTCCAGTTCTTTATGCTGTAGTTGTCATATGTGTGGTATTTATAAAAATACTTTATATACCCAAAACTGTAGCAGTTGTTACGTTGTTTGCTTTAAATAGAATGTTAGCCTTCTTGGGCTGCCACGACAAAATGGCACAGACTGGGTGGCTTAAACAATAGAAAGAGCACTCTTCCTGGCCTGTAGATAGCTACCTTCTCATTATGTTCCCGTATGGCCTTTCCTGCGTACATGAATGTAAAGCAAAAGGTCTGGTTGGTGTTTCTTCCTCTTATAAGGACACCGGTTCTGTCAGACTAGGTTCCTACCCTCATGGTCTCATAAAGCCTATCCCCGTAAAGTCCCCATCACCAAATACAGTCACGTTGGGGGTTGAGGGCTTCAGCATTTAAATTTTGGGAGAACACAATTCAATTCATAAGAAACAGTCATGCGCCTGGCTGGTGGCACAGTAGATAAGGCACCAGCCTACAAACCCACAGTTTGCTGGTTTGATTCCCAGCCAGGGCACATAACCAGGTTGCAAGACAGGTCTCCTGCCAGGTCCTTAGCTGGAGGCAGGTGAAAGGCAACTGTACATTGATGTCTCCCTCTCTCTAAAAGTAATAAATAAAATCTTAAAAAACAAAAAGAAAAAAGAAACAGTCATGCACATTTCAGAGAAATAAGAAAATTTTTGCATTTGCCTACATATTTACCATTTCCATTGTTTTTCAGTTCTTTTTTTTTTTTTTTTTTTTTTTAAGATTTTACTTATTATTTCCAGAGAGAGAGAAAAGGAGAGAGGCACAGAGGGAGAGAAACATCACTGTGTGGTTGCCTTTCACCTGCTTCAACCATGGACTTGGCTGGAGACCTGTCTTGCAACCTGGTTATGTGCCCTGGCTGGGGAATTGAATCAGCAGCCTTTGGGTTTGTAGGCCAGCACCTTATCCATTGTGCTACCAGCCAGGGCTGTTTTTCACTTCTTTATGAAAATTTGTTTCTATCTAGTATTTTCCTTTAGCCTGAAGAACTTCCTAAAAGCATTGCTTTATTTTTCTTGCAGATCTACTGACAAAAAAATTCTTTTAGTTTTTTTGTTTTAAAGATTTTATTTATTATTATTATTTTTTTAAAAAGATTTTACTTCATTATTTCTAGAAAGAGGGGAAGGGAGAGAGGCAGAGAGGGAGAGAGACATCCATGCATGGTTGCCTTTCAGTTGCCTCCACCTACGGACCTGGCTGGAGACCCAGTTTGCAACCCCGCTATGTGCCCTGGCTGGGGAATCGAACCTGCGACCTCGGGGTTCGCAGGCCGGCGCCTTACCCACTGTGCTACCAGCCAGGGCTATTATTATTTTTAGAGAGAGGGAATGGGAGGGAGGAAGAAAGGGGGAGAAATATCAATGTTTGGTTGCCTTTTGCCTGCCTCCAGCTACAGACCTGGCTGGAAACCTGGCTTGCAACCTGGTTATGTGCCCTGACTGGGAATTGAACCAGCAACCTTTGGGTTTGCAGGCCAGCACCTTTCCCCTGAGCCACCAGCCAGGGCTAGTTTTTAGAGTTAATGAATTTATTTCACCTTCTATCTTGAAAGATATTTTTTATGTAATATAGGATTCTTGATTGAGTTTTTTTCTCTTAAGCACCATTGTTTCTTATGAGAAGTCAACCATCATTTGCATTACTGTGACTAGCACAGAGCAGGTATTTGATTAATTTGTTCGTTTAATCTATAAAGAACCTAATCATTCTAGGTTATATTTGGGTATTAGCATGCCTATCTTCCTCTCATAGGCAATTACTTTTATTTGCCTTTGTATCCTGATTATTAGATTGATGCTTTGCACAAGGTAGCCTTATATCACGTTTGTTTCAAGAATAAGTGAACTAATTAAATTAAAAGTTGCACAAAGCAATCAACTTCAGTGGTGACTAAAACTGACTAAACTAATTCCACATTAAATCAGAATTTATCCACTCATAAGTGAAGTTTTTCTACATAAAACTAATATTACGCCCACGAATAGCCACAGCAATCTTGAGAAAGAAGAACAAGGTAGGAAGAATCATAATACCGAACTTCAAACAATACTACAAGACTACTATCATCAAAACAGTCTGGTACTGGCATAAGAATAGATATATAGATCAATGGAACAAAGTAGAGAGCCCAGAAATTAACCCAGGACTCTATGGTCAACTAATATTTGACAAAGGGGGAAGGAACATCAAATGGAGTAAAAACAGTCTCTTCAACAAATGGTGCTGGGAGAACTGGACAGCAACATGCAAAAAGATAAAACTAGACCACCAACTTACACCATACACCAGAATAAACTCAAGATGGATAAAGGATTTAAACATAAGCAGTGCCACCATAAAGGTCCTGGAGAAAAATATAGGCAGTAAACTTTTGGATATCCTACTCAAAAATATGTTTACTGATACTTCACCAAGGGCAAAGGAAATAAAAGAACAAATCAACAAATGGGACTATATCAAATTGGAAAGTTTCTGTTCATCTAAAGAAAACATCAGCAAAATTCAAAGAGAACCAACTGTATGGGAAAACATAATTGCCAATAATACCTCAGACAAGGGTTTGCTCTCCAAAATATATATAGAACTAATGCGATCAGGGAGACTGACAGCCCAATTAAAAAATGGGCAAAGGGCCTGAACAGACAACTCACTGAGGAAGATATACAAAGGACCCAGAGGCATATGAAAGAATGCTCAACATCACTAGTCATCAGAGAGATGCAAATTAGAACCACAATAAGATACCACCTCACACCTGTCAGAATGGCAATCATCAACAAATCAACAAACAACAAGTGTTGGCGAGGATGTAGGGCAAAGGGAACCCTCGTGCACTGTTGGTGGGAATGCAGGCTGGTGCAGCCACTGTGGAAAACAGTCTGGGATCTCCTTAAAAAACTAAAAATGGAACTTCCTTTGGATCCAGCAATTCCACTACTTGGACTATACCCAAAGAATCCTGAAACACCAATTCATAAGAATCTATGCACACCTATGTTCATAGTGGCACTATTTACAATAGCCAAATGCTGGAAGCAACCTAAGTGCCCATCAGTGGATGATTGGATCAAAAAACTTTGGTACATTTACACAATGGAATTCTATATAGCAGAAAGAAAGAAGGAACTCATACCCTTTGCAACAGCAGGGATGGAACTAGAGAATATTATGCTTAGTGAAATAAGCCAGTCAGTGAAGGACAAATATCATATGATCTCATCCATTACGGGACATTAATGAGCAAAACTAACAACAAGCAAAACAGAACCAAGTATATGAATACAAGGAATAGGCCTTCAGTGGTCAGGGGGAATGGGGTTGGGGGGAGGGGGGAGGCAGAGGCAAAGAAGGGGAGCAGTTT